>JAQOTM010000347.1:180650-224789 GCA_029168755.2 Tillandsia fasciculata | reverse complement strand
ACCCGAGCCCGAAAAATCAAGTGAGATAGCCCATCTGAAAGCGTTTCCAGCGCTGAATCCCAATTTGGCGTCCGTTCGCCAAATTCGCACTCTAAAATTGCCGAATGCCCCCGGAAATGGTTTCTTAGTCACCAAATGTCCGCGCCGAGCCCAGCTTCAATATCCGTTTCGAGCACAAAAACACTCTAGCAGCCGATGGGGTCCCCCGATCACCCGCGTGATCCATTTTGATCCAACAGTCCACCACTGGTGTCCCAAGGTCGTGCCCCAAACACCTTCCCGCACGCCGCGTAGGCCTCCGAATGGCCACCCCAACGCTACCGCAACAGCTCTGCGGAATCCAGGTGGCAATCACACTTTGTCCCGTGTTCTGCAGGCGTAGGGAGGAGGCGTTGCCTTGAAGCTTCAGCAGTGGGGTGTCCTTTGGATACATGGGGACTCTTCCTCGATCTCGAGGTTATCCCAGTCAATGATCCGTCGCAGATTCTGTCTCAGAATCACTCCGAGTTCGCTTGATTCTTTGCCTTCTTAGGTTTGGTAGCATCCTTGACATGACCATGGTAGCAAGTAGAAAAATGATCCAGGAGAATCACCATTGCGGTGCTTTGAAGAAATTGGAAATCCTGTGAAAACAACTCAAGAACACAAAAAAATCGTCAATTTTGAAAAATTTGAAAAATTGTACCTAGACAATCATAATCATGTAGAGAAGCCAAGAATCAAATTAGTTTTGCAAAAAGAATTTTAAAAATAGATCAATTCCATGATTTTCAAAAATTCCTCTTTTATGCCCTAAAACAGAATTTTTAGAAATCGAAGCCTAAAAACTCGTTATCTTGAGAAAACCCAGCATAAAAGCAAAACTAATTGACCCAGAGTTCTTATTTCAAAAGAAATTTGATCAAAAACCATTCACAAACGAAAAGAATAGAGAATTTTCATCACGTTTGATGAAAAATAGAAAACCTGTGAAAAACCGAGATTTTGATCAATAAAACTTACTTGAATCCGAAGAACTTTGAGTTTGGAAGCTCCAAGATGCAAGAAATCTAGAGAGAGAAACTCTAGAGGCTTAAGAACAAAAGATTAGGGTAAAAGAAATCAAAACCTCTTTGTTCTTATAAAACCCTAGCCGTGATCCGGATCGGATCGAGAATGTGATCCGGATCGGCTACCCGCAGGAAAATCCTGCGTTCGGGATCCGGATCACTTACCCGATCCGGATCGGCTTCACTTTTTCTCCAGAAAAATTTAGAAAAATTCCATAAAATCCAGAAAAAGTATGTAAGCACTTTACCATATCAACTTTAAACAAAAATCATCGTTTCATACAACAAGAAATAGATTATACAAAATCTATCAAAAATACTCAAAAATGAAACGAAAATTTACGAAATTAAAACACTTAAAGTTGAACAACTTCAATTACATCTATCCTGATCTTATGCGTAATGCCTTTATCAAATCATCAATTTTGGTAAAGAAAATGAAATACCAAGATCAATAGATGTTTGAAATCCCAGATAAGTTAGATAATATATCTAGACAATCTGTTGAAGGAGTGGCTCTTTGAGCATCTTTTATCAAAAATCCCACCTTATACCAACCATGAAATTTGACTGAGTCAAGTATTTCAATATGCATTTCATCAACAATTTTTAAACACAAAATTTGCTTTGCATTCATGGAGTATTTTTTTTTTTCTTTCTCCATGTGGTGGTAGTTTTCACACTCCTCATTGGGATGTAACTCTTTCCACATCTTTTGAGCATTTTACATTTCTTTGACTCCCCCTCAATTGGCTATCAATTATTTAATATATAAGGTATTCAACCAAAATTGATCTCGCATTCATACTCGACTAAGCAATCAAATATGATAATGACTATACCAAGAGATCATTGAGAGAGAAATTGACTTTGATCACTTAAAAGATGACTTAATTAACATAAATGATCATTGCAACATTGAAATATTATGACATCAAAACATAATAAATTTCTAAATGCATGAAAAGATGCAATTAAAGTCAATTATGATTTATGCTCAATTAATGTCCTATGTACAAACATAGATAAAGAACAAAAACAAAAACAAAACCTAACCTAAGCAAAGGTTTCAAAAAGAGTTTATTTCAAGGAAAGCATGCCAATTGCTTTACGCAAGTGAATAAAACGTTTTTGATCCAAAGGTTTTGTTAAGATGTCAGCTAATTGATCCTCAGTTGAAATATATGACAGTTGAAGAATATTTGATTCAACTAGCTCTCTAAGAAAATGATATCTAAGTTCAATATGTTTTGTTCTAGAGTGCAACACAGGGTTTTTAGAAATGTTAATAGCACTAGTGTTGTCACATAAAATGGTTACCGAAGATGCTGAAATCCGGAAATCGCTCAACACGCTTTTCATCCAAATCAATTGGGTTGAACAACTTCCTGCTGAAATGTACTCCGCTTCGGCAGTCGAGA
This sequence comes from Tillandsia fasciculata, assembly GCA_029168755.2. Lineage (NCBI taxonomy): Eukaryota > Viridiplantae > Streptophyta > Magnoliopsida > Poales > Bromeliaceae > Tillandsia > Tillandsia fasciculata. Next base: position 222,319 of record JAQOTM010000347.1, on the reverse strand, counting down.
GTGCTATGCAGTTCTGCTTTTTACTGTGCCATGCAACAAGGCAATGGCCAAGATAGAAGCATGCACCACTCGTGCTTTTCCGATCATCCACTGATCCAGCCCAATCGGCATCTGAGTATCCAACAATATCCAAACTTGTTCCCATAGGATACCAAATTCCGAAATTTATTGTACCTTTGATATACCGGATGATCCGTTTCACCGCTTTCAGGTGAACCTCCTTCGGTGCTGATTGATATCTCGCACAAATCCCAACACTGAAGGATATATCCGGGCGACTAGCCGTGAGATATAGTAGACTTCCAATCATACTGCGATACAGTTTCTCGTCTACATTCTCACTATGTGATTCACTTCCAAGTCCCTTATGGCTAGTTCCCATTGGAGTCGGAAAATCCTTAGAATTTTCAAATCAAACTTTTTGACCAACTCCAGTGCATACTTGGATTGACACAAGTGAATTCCTTCATCGTTTTGTTTAACTTGTAATCCAAGAAAATAAGTCAATTCGCCCATCATGGACATCTCAAATTCGCTTTCCATGGTCTCCGCGAATTTAGAAGCATCATTATCTCTTGTTGCTCCAAAACAATGTCATCGACATAGATTTGTGCAACTATGAAATTGTTTTGATAATGCTTCACAAAGAGAGTCCTGTCAGCTCCCCCTCGAGTATAGCCCTTTTCCAAAAGGTGCTTTGTTAACCTTTCGTACCATGCTCGCGGTGCTTGTTTCAGACCGTAAAGAGCCTTTTTCAGACGAAAAACATGGTTAGGTAGTTTATGATCCACAAAACCTTTCGGTTGAGCCACATAAACTTCCTCATTTAAAAAACCATTTAAAAAGGCGCTCTTAACGTCCATTTGAAATAATTTGATTTTAAAATGACAAGCAATCGCAAACAATATACGAATGGACTCGAGTCTAGCTACAGGGGCGAAAGTTTCATCAAAGTCTATACCTTCTACTTGAGAGTAGCCTTGAGCAACTAACCTTGCTTTGTTCCTGATGATAGTACCTTCTTCATTTTTCTTGTTCTTGAAGATCCATTTGGTACCTATCACATTGTGTTGCTTCGGAGGCTTCGTTAATTCCCAGACTTTGTTTCGCTCAAATTGATGGAGCTCTTCCTGCATTGCTTTAATCCAGTAGTCATCTTGGAGAGCTTCATCAACATTCTTTGGTTCGATTTGAGATACATAGCATGCAAATCCGCAAACCAATTGTCTCCGTGTTCTAACTCCTTCTTGTGGATCTCCAATGATGTTCGATTCAGGGTGATCCTTGGAGATGCGTAACGTTTGAGGTAGAGGAGTAGGCGGAGGTACACGAGATGATTCCTGCACATCAGATAAACTTGAAGAACCGTTAGATGCATCATTATTATCGAAAGAATTGTTAGAAGAAGATGCATTAGCAGGTGTATCATCATCAAGAGAGATATCGAGGGTAGATTTTTCAGATTCAAAGTGAAAAGCTTCATCTACCTTAACATTTATCGATTCTACGATCGTCTTAGATTCTAAGTTAAAAACTCGATATGCTCTACTGTTTGTAGAATAACCTAAGAAAATCCCTTCGTCACTTCGAGAGTCAAATTTTCCAAGATTTTCGCGATCACGTAAAATAAAACACCGACTCCCAAAGATACGAAAATATTTGATATTAGGTTTTCTACAAAACCATAGTTCATATGGTGTATTTAAAGTCCCCGGGCGCAAATACACTCGATTAATAACATAGACAGCAGTGTTCACCGCTTCAGCCCAAAAATATAAAGGTAGTTCCGGCTATGAAGCATAACACGTGCCATCTCCTGTACGACCCTGTTTTTGCGCTCGACTACACCATTTTGTTGAGGTGTATAAGGTGCCGAGAATTCATGTTTAATGCCATTTGAAGTGCAAAAATCAATGAATTTGGAATTTATGAATTCTCCACCTCTATCACTCTAACTCGAGTAATCTTTTCATTCTTTTCAATCATAATACGATGGCAAATTTCGTGAAAAGAATCAAAAGTATCAGCTTTTTCTTTTAAAAATGCTACCCAAGTATATCTAGAGAAATCATCAACCAATAAGAAAATATACCATTTACCTCCCAAAGATGGTTGACGAGTTGGCCCCATTAAGTCCATATGCAAAAGTTCCAAAGGCCGTTTTGTACCTATGTGGTTCAAGTTCTTGTGTGCAGTCCTAGACTGTTTTCCCTTTTGGCAACCGCCACACACAAGGTTTTGTTCAAAAGAAAGTTTAGGAACCCCCTTGACCACATCTTTGTTTGAAATTCTAGCAAGTTCCTTAAAGTTTATGTGACCTAGCCTTTCATGCCAAAGTGTTTCATTTTTCAAAGATGCTAGGTTACATTTTTCAGAAATTTTATTAGGAACTACATAACAATTGTTTTCTGATCTAACCCCCTTTAAAAAGAAAGCATGGTTCTTGTCAGTTACAGTACATTTATCAGATGAAAAATTAACTGAATAACCATTATCACAAAGTTGACTTATGCTTATGAGGTTAGTCTTAAGGCCATGAACAAATAACACATTATTCTAGAACCGGGCCATCTGGAATAGCTACCGTTCCCTTTCCAACAATTTTGGAAGACCGACCATCTCCGAAAACAACAAGTCCTCCGGAGTTTTTCTCAAAATTTGAAAACAGTTTTTGTCACCGGTCATATGACGGGAACACCCGCTATCCAGTACCAAGACGAACTATCATATGCATGCAAGGAAACATTGGTAGCAAGACAAGGAAAATTTCACCTTTGCGCACCCAAACCTTTTTGGAATGCGTCGGTAATGGTCGTGAAGTTGATTTCCTAGGTGAAAGCGTCTTGTTGAAGATTGCTGCTCCTTGATGATGTCGTCTTGAGCGGTGACTACCAAGGCTCTTTTCCTTCAAATGATTTGCAGTTGATTTCTGAGGAATAGCCCTTTTGGTAGTCATTGCAAGAGGTGCTTGAGGTGTGCGTTTGGCTCCCATCTTGCAATTTCTTCTTATGTGCCCTGAAATGCCACAACGAAAACATACCTTAGTTCTTGTCGATCCCGAGGAGGATGAAGTAGGCTTGTTGTCGTTGCTTGTCGTGAATTCCGGTGTCGGAGGAGGAGATACCGACTGAGGCACAAAAACTGTCCCACTCGAACTTGGAATGTCTCCAGTTTGAGTGTATCCGAGGCCGAACTTATTTGTTTGACCAAGACCAAGAAGTCTGTCCAACTTACTCCTTCCAGAAGAAAATCTCTTTAAGTCATCCTTTAGTTGGCGTATGGTCTTTGTCATTTCCATTTTTCCTGTCGAGCCTCGCCGTAGAGCTTCAAGAAGTAATTCGCTTTGTTCACCATTTCTCATGTTCTTTCTCGAAATGCTCATTGGACTCTTGAAGGGAAACATTTGCTTTGACTAAGATTATCCCTTTCCACTTCAAGAGCGTTTGAGAGAGAAGTTACCCTTTTTACTTCTTCTTCAAGATCCTGCAATCTCCCTCTCAACCCCTTGTTTTGCTTTGCCAGTTTCTTTGAATCCCTCAAAAGCTTATGGTAGGCAAGAGCAAAATCTTCACCTTCAGAATTCTCGATTCATCGTCCGTTGCAATCTTTTCAACATGTGAGGAGTTGGACAAGGAATCGGATGTACTTGCCATTAAGCACATGAAGGGTGAAGAGGTGGACGCGTGGAAAGCTGTCGCGTTGTCTTCTTCATCACTTGAGGATGACTCATTTGACGTGGAGTTGTCATCCCAAGTGACGACTTGCATCGCCTTCTTCTTTGCCGGATTCTTGTTGGGACACTCCGTTGCAATGTGGCCGTAGCCTCGACATTTGAAGCACTGTACTTGTCCCTCTGAACTTTTCTTATCCTTTGAGAAGTTCTCTTGCTTTCTTGACTTGTAACTTGAAGAACCCTTGCCTTTCTTCGACTTTCCGAAGGATGGAGTTTTGCTTGAATTACCCCTTCGAAAGTTGCGGCGAAACTTCCTTGTCAAGAGAGCGAGCTGCTTCTCAAAGTCCTCCATAGATAGGTTCTCGTCATCGTCCGAGGAGGATGAATCCGCGTCTTCTTCTTTGTTGTTTTCAATGCATAACCTGAAGACTTAGAAGAGGATGCCTTTCCAGAAGAATAGTTAGTAGGAAATGTCATTTCATAAGTTTGTAAAGCACCAACTAATTCTTCTACACGCATTTCGTCCGGGTGTTTAATTGTTTCAATGGCTGCGACCTTCGGGCGAAATCGTTCAGGAAGAGTTCTTAAATCTTTCTTACAACTTTAAATTCTGGAATCTTCTCTCCCAAGTTAGCACATGAGTTTACGATGTCTTGCAATCGTGTGTAATAGTCAGTGAAAGATTCATTTTCTGCCATAGAGATAGAGTCAAACTTGCTCGTAAGCATTTGCAGTTTCTGAATCTTCACAAGGTTAGTTCCCTCATGCGTAACTTGAAGAACATCCCAGATTTCTTTCGCAGTCTCACATGCCGAGACGCGAGAGAACTCAGTTTGTGACAAAGCATTAAATAGAGCATTAATCCCTTGCCATTGTAAGAAGATGAATCTATCTCTTCCTTGGTCCATTTCGACCTAGGTTTTAAGGTGCGAACATCAGAAATAATTTCAGTTGGATTAGACCATCCTAATTCAATTGATTGCCACACCCTTTCGTCGATGGAAATTAAAAAGGCTTTCATCCGTACTTTCCAGTACGCATAATTTGTTCCATCAAAGAAAGGGGGTCGATTGATGTTTCCACCTTCAACCATTGTTTACAACCCTATTCCCGCTCTGATACCACTTGTTGGGTTATACTAATATGGATCTAAATAGGGAAAAAACACCTAGAGGGGGGTGAATAGGTGTAAACAATAAACACTCAAAAAATCATTGCGCAATAAAACCCAATGCGGAAATAAAAATAACACGCAAGATTTTTACGTGGAAAAACTCCAAACCGGAGTAAAAAACCACGGGACCGATAACACGGCGAAATCCACTAGAATTAACACACGTACAAGGTGATATAACGTACTCACAGACGACTCAACCTTTTACCATACGCTCCTAGTAGATCTTCTCCGCTCGCTCCACGACGCTTCTCGAATCCACGATCCGCGCCCAACGCTGAATCCTCAGCGTCCAACGTCGAGTCCACGACGTCCGACCGAATCCACGGTCTTCACCCAGTAGCACGCTTCGAATCCACGAACGTACCTCGCTCCGAATCCACGAGAGCGGTTGCACCTTGAATCCACAAGGCCACGCGAGTCCACGCGCCGATTTAGGGTAAATCGTTGTTTTTTGGGTGGTGATGATCCGCCGAATACTTAGATTAGAATAGATCGGAAATACCATCTAAGTATTCATTGATTTGATTCTACTCAAAATCTGAGTTTGGAAAACCTAGAATCAAATCAATCAATATAGATGAAGAAACATAGAATTAAATCTATTGATTTCCTTTCTTCTCTATATATGGATTTTTCTTTTTCGGCTTATTTTTCCGTAATCATTCGATACCCTAGAAAATGAATAAAGGGTCTATTTATAGGTTAGAAACCATTGGAAGAAGATAAGGATCAAAAACTTGCCTTTTCTGGAAATTTTACGGACGGCGATCCGGATCGGATTTACTGCGATCCGGATCGTCGCAACAAGATTGACAATTCCAGAAAGCCAAGGGTTCGGGATCCGGATTGCAAAGCCCGATCCGGATCGTTCATGCAATTCAGCAAATTCCCATGTTCGGGATCCGGATCGGAATGGCCTGTGATCCGGATTGAAATTGCCAATGAACAACAACCCTTCGGGATCCGGATCGGAATGGCCTGATCCGGATCCTGAACATGTCCCATGTCCAGTTTTTGATTTTTATGCAATAAAGAATTCTTCCAAGTGTTTCTACACTACAAGAAGTATTCGGATCATCAAAATTCTTTAGTTAAACATACCTGATCCTTTTGAATTCTTCTATCTTGAGATTGAGGTATATGATCCAAACTTCTTTCAACTTCAATCTTCAAGACTTAATATTTTCACGACATACGCCAACTCAAATTCTGTAACACCGGTGCCGCCGAAGGCCCCTCAACAACACTAGCCAAAAAGGCTGCACATCCACGATGAATCATCCGCCTCGCTCGGGAAGTCGAAACCATAGAGGCAAAGAAAGCACTCTGACATCCCCGGTACACCAACACCTCCTGGCCTGGTTCTCTAAAAGTGACAGTCCTCTCGGCACAGTCAATAGTCGCAAAATACCGAGCCAGCCAGTCCATCCCGAGAACCACATCAAAGTCCCTCAGCTGTCTCAAGACCAACAGGTCTGCTGGCATAATCCAGGACTCGATCTGCATCGGGCACGACGAACAACACTCCTCCACGTGCAAAGTGTGATCGGGAATCTGAACCTCTCGTGCACGTGGCAAAAGTCCTACCTCTAACCCATGTAATGATGCAAAAGATATACTAATAAAAGAATGCGATGCTCCAGTATCAAATAAGGTACGAGTCCTAATGCCAGAGAGTAAGGTGATACCTGCCACCACATGGTCTGCTGCTGAAGAATCCTCTACCTGTGCAGCATACACCCGCCCACTCTGAGCTGGAGGGCGATAATTGGTGGGATGGGAAGAAGACGGCCTGCTTGCTGGAGCATAAGGCCGCTGAGCCGTCGACCGCTGCTGCGATGATGAAGGGGCAGATGCTGAAGAAGGGGCGGCAGTGGTCGAAAAGGGGCACGAAGCTCGAATGTGCCCGGGCTGTCCACATCCGTAACAACGACCCCACCGCTGGTCGCAGGTGCCCGGAAGATGCTGACCTCCACAGAAAATACAACTGCCGGGGGCCCATGACTGTCGTGACTGCTGCTGCTGCTGGTAGGACTGTCGCTGTCGTTGAGACTGCCGCTGCGATCCACGCTGCGATGACTGCGATCTCCACTGCTGCTGCTGCTGGGGCCTCTCGGATCCTCCAGGCCCTCGCCGCTCAGACCGTCCCTGGCCAGAAGACTGAGGCTGAGGCGGTCGGGGCGGCCTCCACGAACTCGTCTGTCCCCCAGCCTCCGGTGCTGGTCGCTTCGCCCCCGGGATCACTTCGGGAGCTGGAGATACTCATCCATCACTACCTCCCCGCACTCTACATAGAGCGCCTGCTCCATCGAGGCCTCCAAGGTCTGCAACCTGCGCGAGCGAACTAGCTGAAAGATCTCCCGGCGCAACCCTCGCTCGAACATGTAGATCCTGTGCGCCTCATCTCGAGCTACGTGTGGTACACATGCCAGCAACTGATTGAAATCCACAATATACTCCTGCACTGGACGATCGCCCTGTCGAAGGTTCTTCAACCGCTCCTCCAGCCTCTGCCGGACGCTCTCTGGGAAAAAGGCCCCAAGAAGAAGACTACGGAACTCCGCCCAGGACAAGAGATGAGCCCCAGGCGGACCAGCCGGTCGCACACGCCGCCACCAAGCCTCGGCGTTGCGCTCTAAAAAGTTCGTCGCCAATAACACCTGGTACCGCTCCGTAATGAACAGCGTCTCAAAGCGTCGCTCCATCGCCGTGATCCATGACTCTGCCTCCCACGGCTCGGCGCTCTGCCCCGAGAAACGGGGCGGGTCAAACTGGCGGAACCTCATCAGTAAGTCTACCATCTCCCGCTGCTCAGCCGGGGTCAGTGGTCCCATCAATCCAGAGGGCTGTCCTCCAGTGCCCTGAGCGATAGGGGATGCCGGGGTCACTGGTACAGCTGGGGGAGCCACAGCAGGGGAAGATGGTACGGGAGAACTCCCCGGGGGTGCTACAACTGGCTGCACCCTCAGCTCTAACAACTGTGTCAGCCGGTCTATGGCCTCCTCCTGACGCCTAACAACCTCTGCCATCTGGGCCATCTGTGCCTGTAGTTCCTGCACCTCGCTCTGCTGGCCCTGCCCGGACTCCTGCTGCTCGGGCTCCGAGGAAGAAGGCTGCGAACGCGTCAACATCCTGCGTCGCGGAGGCATCCTGTCACAAGAACCCACAATCAGTATCATAACTCCACACGACCCAATCTAGCGAAAATCCAAGACATCCCCCTATTTCTGCGGCTTTATGTTGTCTGCAGCCAACATAACTGTGTCGATCCCTCTTCACTCACTGGAAGAGTCCAATAAATAAATCAACGACTTTCGCAAAGTGTCACGTCTCTCACGCCCTATCATCCTAGGGTCTGCCAAAAGCCTAGGGTTTCCTAAGTCCCAACTGACCTATCCCTAAGCTCTGATACCAACTTAATCTGTCACGCCCCGGGTGTAGACCAGAACCCGGGCTCGCCAACAGATCCGCCGTGCACACAGAATTTTCCATGTACACGAAGCGCTGGTAACCTGCTCAGATATATAATATACAATAAAAGAGCACAAACAGAGCTGAACTGAAAGAACTACAAGTAATCTCAGACTGAAATAAAGTAAAAGCTGAAATAAAAGTACAATAAACTCCCAGCTCACCAAAAATATACAACCAGCTGGCCACAGCCAGACCCAAAAGTAAACTACAGTAGTCTGAGATACAAATAGGGAGTACAGTAAAAGTCTAGCTAATCTCTCGCTCGGGGTAGACGATCTAGCTAGTCGGCGATCCTCTTACCTCGATCTGCCGCTGAAGGCCCAGCCGCTCCCACAGTCGACTCTGCAAAACAAAGGGGAAAAAAAGAACAAGAAACAACAATGGGGGTGAGAACTACTAGATAAACCAGTAGCCTCCCCTAGTGGGTAAAAACCTCAAATGCTGACGCACCCACTAGGAATAGAGAGGCAAAAAGGAGGGAACAGTAGTAACTAAAAAGGCTGCTGGAAAAGAAACTGCTACTACAATGCCTCTAAATGCAGTGCCAAAAGATGACTGTATGAATGCAACTATAAAGCTAACTGCCCAAAGAAACCCAATCAGAAAAGCCAGAAATACTGGCACTGCCTGCTCTGTCATCACTCACAACTCACCAACTGACCGGTACCGATCACGGTCAAAAAGCCTACTCCGGAGTGGCACTCGAGGGGAGCAACCCACACGAGTAAAGTATCTCTGTATCAGCATCTCTGTAACCAATGTCTCACAATAGCAGGACTGGATCATGACCATGATCAAAGTGGGAATACTCCATCCACTAATGCAACCCCGATCCCCAATCTGATGTGATAATAACATCCGGTCAACCGCCCAAAATCCACGGTCACCGCTGAACCAATAAACCCCAATCCGATAAGGTAAAAACATCTGGTCAACCGCCTAACATCCGCGGTTGCCACTATGCCCCACAATCCCCCAAGACAAGTCCAACTGTCCCAGACTCAAGGTCCAGACTCCACTATCTCAAAATCCCGATCAGACTCGAGCATCATGCATCGATAGAGAAGAATAACAATAACACATGTTTTCTCCTAAGTCAAATCCCATAATATAGTGCTGCAGTAAGATAGTGGCCTAACTAGATGTCCAATGAGCATGCAAGTGTTCTCTTTTAAAAACATTAGAAAAGTGACTAAAGTTTCATGTGAAGCATCAGTTTAAAAAAATATTATTGAGTTACTATTTGCATGCGGTTTAGGATATAGCAATTGTCCAACTTTATTGTCCCAGATTTATCACATAGAGGCTATCAATTAATTTAGGGGGCCAATGCAATAGGTTCATGTACCACAAGTTAACTGTCACATTTATAATTGTAGAACTCTTCTACTCCTAGTGAGCAAGTCAACAAAGAGGGAAGCGCAACCACCCACCTCGAAAAGCGTGCACAATACTCCAAGAAAATACCCGCTGTCCTCTAAGCACACCGTCAGCTGAAACAGTATCCTACAACATCACACAAGTGTACACGGTGTAAAAACAACAAATCCCAAAACAGCTTTTGCTGTTTTAAAAATCAGCACGCAAAACGAGGAATTTCACCTCTGTCCCGAGCTCCTAAAATCCCAGAAAAATCACGGTTGCGTTCCTCGCAAAAAGTAGCCCAAAATCGACTCTTGAATCGCCTCGATCTGATATTCCTACGCCGAGAAACAATTCGTCGAAGTCGCCGCTGTCCAAAAGCCCAAACAGCAAAATAGGGGGTCAAATCACCTCGGGAATCGTGCCAAACTTGCGGAATCCAGAAAAATCATCAGCACAAAAAACGAAGCCCTACCTCTCAGGAACGCACCGGCGAAGAAATCGTCGAAAAAAAACTCCTGTACTGCGCAGGAGACTCCTCGGACTGAAATGCGACGATAACGGGCCGAAATGGGGGAAAACCGAGGCACATTGTAAAATCGGATCGCCGCTGTCGATCTTTTAGAAAATCTGGGAACGCACCACAAGGTAGAAAAATCTGTGAGGAACAAGTTCTCTATAGACCTCTCCCTCTCAATCTCTCTCTAACTCTCGGAAAAGCAGAAAAAAGGAGGGGAGGGGGCCTATTTATAGGCCCACTAAAAACTTTTCAAAAATGACCAATGGGTCCAAGATTCGGGCGCCCGGTTCTTTCGGGCCCGATTTCGGGCCCGCACAGTAACTCGGCCCAACTTGCGGCCCATCCCGCACGGGATCCCGGTCGGACCGATTTTTGGTCCGACCCGCTTGGGCGTCCGACACGTGTCCCCCGCACAGGGGACAGCGCACCCGGTGAACCGGGCGCGGCCATGTGCCCCCTGCGGGGGCGGCGGGGTGGGTGGCGCCCGCCTATGGCGTGGCGCCACGTGCCCCCCCCCCCCCCCCTTTCCCGCCGGACACGGCCGCCGGCGGCCGCTGCGCGCCGCCTGCACGCCTGCAGCGCGTCGCGTACGGCCGCAGGCGCGCGCCTGCGGGTGCGCCGTGCGCACGTACGCCTGCCAACCCGGGGCCGCCACGTGGCGCGCCCCAGTGCACCGTGCGCCGCGCCGCTGCCCCAGCCTGCCCGGCCTGCCCGCTCTGCCCGCGCGCGGTCTATGCACCGCGTGCGCTGCGCCGGCCCAACCGGCGCCTACCACGTGGCCCGCCGGTGCACCGTGCACCAGCGGCCCGTTCCGTGGACCGGGAGGCGTGCGCCGGCCCAATAAGAAGGCGCCACGTGTCCAGGGTTGGTCCACGGCTCCCCCCATGCACCATTTTGCGTAGAAAACTTCGGGGGGTCCGTTTTTGGGCATCCGGACTCCGAAAAATACAAATAAATAGCCGTTTTCAAGCGTTTTTCCGCGCTGAATCCAAATACGGCCTCCGTTTAGCCTGATTCCACTCCTAAAATTCGGCAAAGGCAGCCGAAGGTCACGCTTGTTCCCAAATTCTCTCTGAGTCCAAACAACACATCACTTTGACATGTTGGGGCCCCACACACCACTAACAGGTGTTCTACACCCCGAAATAGAGGAAAAACCTGGGACACTACATCCAGTCCCACCAGCACATCAAGCACCTCCATCAACTTCTGATGATGATGATGCTTCGAATAACTCAATCTATAAAGAACAACAGCGTCTCTCCAACGAACAAGAACGCATGTCTAAGGAGTTCGTTGAGATGAAAGAGGATCTTAGAGAGGTTAAGAAAGAGCAAGCTTCCATGAACAAGGATCTTAGAGAGGTTAAGAAAGAGCAAGCCTCAATGAACAAGCGCATCAAGAAAATATTTCAGAAGCTAGGATGCATCAGTTCTGAGGATTCTGAATAATGTTTTATTCTAATCTTCTCTTTTGCAGGTTTTAGTTCAGTTTTCAGTTTTTCTTTTAGTTCTCAGGTTTTTTCTTGATCTTGAACTTTTTTTAACTCTCCTTACATTTTGTAATTTTGGCTGAGTTTTGTGACAAAAAGGGGGAGAGAGTTTAGAGAACTTTGAACAGTGATTGAACAGTGAACTGTGCTCTGTGATTGGCAATGCTTGAGAGAACGTGAACTATGAAGGTAAGTATAACTTCAACTTTTGGGTTTTTATCTTGTGATTTGATGCATGCCTCTACTAACTATTTGACTAACTATTTGGGCATGTAATATGACTAACAAGTTGATGTTGACTAACACTTTGTGACATTTGGTTTTTGAATGCTTAAAGATATGTTGGTTTTTGATTATGATCTTCTTACATATCTGAATTCTTAAATGTCATGTGAGTATAAACTCTACTCTCTCTGTATTGGTTTTGATTGTTGAAATTCTTGAGGTATCTAACGATCTCTTTTTGTCAAGAATGATTTCTTTTGCAGAGAATACAGATGTCTAAGTCTAGAGTCTGTCTTAGGAGTTTATCTCATGTATTTATTATTTTTGGATCTCCATTGTAAATTTTTGTTGTATGGTGATAGCAACAAAAATATCTTTTTGAATTTTCTTGAGTGGATTTGTGTTTTGTCACGAAACCGCCAAAGGGGGAGATTGTTACGGAATTTGAGTTGGCGTATTTCGTGAAAGTGTTAAGTCTTGAAGATTGAAGATGAAGAAGTTTGGATCATATACCTCAATCTCAAGAAAGAAGAATTCAAAAGGATCAGGTACGTTTAACTAAAGATTTTGGTGATCCGAATACTTCTTATAGTGTAGAAACACTTGGAAGAATTTTTTATTGCATAAAAATCAAAAACTGGACATGGGACATGTTCAGGATCCGGATCAGACTTCCAATCCGGATCCCGAAGGGTGTTGGTTCATATGCAAATCCAATCCGGATCCAAGCCAATTCTGATCCGGATCCCGAACATTGGTTTTTGCTGAAATATATGAACGATCCGGATCGGGCATTTCAATCCGGATCCCGAACCTTTGTTTTTCTGGAATTGTCTGTCTCGTTACGACAATCCGGATCGCCGTAATTCCAATCCGGATCGTCGTCCTGTAAAATTTCAGAAAAGGTTAGTTTTTGATATTTATCTTCATCCAATGGTTTCTAACCTATAAATAGACCCTATGATTCATTTTTTAGGGCACAGAAAAAATAAGCCGAAAAAGAAAAATCCACATATAGAGAAGAAAGGAAATCAATAGATTTAATTCTATGTTTCTTCATCTATATTGATTAATTTGATTCTAGGTTTTCCAAACTCAGATTTTGAGTAGAATCAAATTAATGAATACTTAGATGGCATTTTCGATCTATTTCTAATCTAAGTATTCGGCGGATTATCACCACCCAAAAACAACGATTTTTCCAAAATCGGCGCGTGGACTCGCGTGGCCTTGTGGATTCAAGGTGCAACCGCTCTCGTGGATTCGAAGCGAGGTACGTTCGTGGATTCGAAGCGTGCTACTGGGTGAAGACCGTGGATTCGGTTGGACGTCGTGGACTCGACGTTGGACGCCGTGGATTCGGCGTTGGGCGCTGATCGTGGATTCGAAAGCGTTGCGGAGCGAGTGGAGAAGATCTACTAGGAGCGTATGGAAAAGGTTGAGTCGTCTGTGAGTACGGTATATCACCTTGTACGTGTTTAATTCTAGTGGATTTCGCCGTGTGATCGGTCCCGTGGTTTTTTACTCCGGTTTGGAGTTTTTCCACGTAAAAATCTTGCGTGTTTATTTTTATTTCCACATTGGGTTTTATTGCGCAATGATTTTTTGAGTGTTTATTGTTTACACCTATTCACCCCCCTCTAGGTGTTTTTTCCCCTATTTAGATCCAATTATACATAACCCAACGAGGAACCCCCAGAAAGGGGGTGTAAGGATCGCGATAGCCGGGAGGCGCATCGAAATCCGTGCAAGGGATTGTACACGCTTTTTGAGGAGATAAGGAATTATCTTTAGGGAATTATCTTTAAGGAATTATCCCTAAGAAATTATCTCCAAGGATTAATTAAATAATTAATTAATTAATTAGAGATTTAAAATACCCGATGTGGATTTGACGGTACGTACCAACAAACGGATTTTGCTTCTCCCGAAAAAAAGAAACCCTAACCGGAGAGAAAAGAAAGAAAGAGGAAAAAGGCGAAACCCTAACTGGAAGAAAAAAAAAGAGAAGAAAGAGGGAGAAAGCGGAGGGACCCGATCGTCCCCGATGAACGTGCCGAAGCCGAGAGCGTGAACGGATCTCCTTCTCCGACGAATCGCGGTAAGTGATGTTTCTTTTCGGGTTTTCATTTTAGATTTTCATGTCGTTTTTTTGGGGTTGCCGATTTTGTTCCCTAGGGCACCGCCGCTGCGAAGCCCTAGGGCATCATCGCCGCCGCACGGCCCTAGGGCATGATCATCGCCGCATCATGGCCGCGATGCGCGGGGCTGGCGCCCGCGTGGCTGCGGCATCCGCCGCCCGAGGCTGGCACCCGCGAGGCCGCGGCATGCAGCTGCGTCGCGCGGGGCTGGCACCCGCGCGGCCGCGGTACGTGCCGCGCGGGGCTGGTGCCCGCGCGACCGCTGAATACAGCCGTGCCACCGGGGCCGGTGCCCGCGCGGCTGCGGCACGCGCCGCGCGGGGCTGGCGCCCGTGGCATGCGGCATGCACCGCGCGGGGCCGGCGCCCACGCTGCCGCAGCTTACCCCACGTGGGGCTAGGGCCCGCGTGGCCGCAGTAAGTGCCGCGCTGGGCTGGCGCCCTCGCGGCCGCGGCATGCGCCACGCGGGGCTAGCGCCCGCGCGGCCGCAGCTTGCGCCGCGCGGGGCTGGCGCCCGTACGGCCGCAGCATGCACTGCGCGGGGCTAGGGCCCGTGCGGCCGCGGCATGCGCCGCGTGGGGCTGGTGCCCGCGCGGCTGCGGCTTGCGCCGCGCGGGGCCGGTGCCCACGTGGCCGCTTGGCACGCAACAACGCGGGGGTGGCTGCATCGCTCGTCGCGCGCTGGCGCCACCGCCGTGTCGAGTTGTTAGTAGTGTTTTTGGGTTTTTGGACTAGGTTTATCTACCGTTATGTTTCTGATCTGACCGCGGTTCTTTTGGGGACTATTTTTAGGTTTGAGTGCAGATTGTGAGTAAGGTTCGGTCTCTGGTGTTTCTGTCACGCCCCGGGGGTTTCATTAAGCAGAACCAGTCAACGGAAGGTATGAAATTGCGTGTATAATTTTTTTTTTTTTCAAAAGTCCTTTCTCCCCGGTGCGTGCCCAGACCCGCCGCATACACAGATTCACCCCGCAAACGAGCAGAGTCTCCTCTATATATGCACGGCGTCGCGGCTAATACAAACATTCAATCACAGCAGTTTTATTCAATCACAACAGTTTTATTCACATGAGCGTACAAGACTAAATAATTCTCGAGGCCGATCAATTTGAAAGGATAAATCTACAGTTTTGAAAGTGGTGCCCACCCGGCACCCAGTTTTCTAAAACAGTTTCGAAAATCATAAATCAACAGAGTTTTTAAAACGGTGCCCACACGACACCCAGGTTTTTAAATCCGTTTACGAAATCCATAAATCCACAAGGTTTTGAAAACGGTGGCCACACGACACCCAGATTTTTTAAAACAATTTTCGCAATGCCTTTTTTTTTCTTTCTTTTCTTTTCTTTTTTTTTGAAAGCGGCCAAACTGGAGAAGGAAAAAGATCAATCATCCACATAACTAGAGAGTAATATGTCGACATCCACACCGACCCCACGAGGGTATCGAGAACCACACAGTAGACTACTAATAGGAAATGAAATGCGAAATAAAAGAGTAAATACAGTCTAGGGCCTCGAAGGACCCAAAAGCTCCTGCCTCGGCCTCACCGTCGCCCTAGCTCTCACCCCTGAAGGAACCTGTCACGGAGTGGGAAGTCAGCGACACTAGAAATAAAAAGGAAAGCAGGGAAAATATCAATAAAACAGACCGTAAGAACTATCCAGAGCAACCACCCTCCCAAAAGGGCAAACCACGACCCCCTGCATAACCTAATCCGGGCACCTGCCCCGGCAACCCAACCGAGCACCTACCTCGGTAAACCACGCCGAGCACCTACCTCAACGGGTCGCACCGCTCACACCTTGGCGCCTCAAAACCCCCCACCTACGGGGGCCCCCACCGCGTCACCTCGTGGGTTCACACGGGTCATAGACCACTTTCTCGGAAAAGCGCACCCTTTGCGGTGGCCAAACCGCGGGTGCGCGTGCTGCAGCCTCGAGCATAGTAACCAAGTACACAAGATAGAACCCGATAGTAACAACCATAGAGATTACCAAATACTAGCACAGTTAGACGAGTAATTAAACATGTTTACAATTTTGGAAAAGTCCCACACTAAGTCTCAGAATGAAAAACCACCTTTTTTCGCGCAACGGTCAATGCTCGGTTCCTCCGCGTCTTGGCGCGCTCTTCAAACCTACACAGTCCCCCGAGGAGAAGTTAGTACCCACGAAAAACACAATGGAAGGAAATGAAACCGTCCGGGTCAGTTGCGGAACACGGCCCTCGGATTCGACGGCGGCGTCCCGGGTCGGAAATAGTGGGGCGGGTGACCCCGCGCCGCCGCGCTGCCTGCGGGTGTGCGCGTCCCCGTGCGGCGGCAGGCCCGCGTGGGTGCGCTGCCCGCAAGCGCGGCGGCCCCGCACGGCGCCCTGTCCCGCACGGACGCCCCGCCTGCGGGCTGCCCCGAGCAGCGCCGGGCCCGCTGCCCGCAGGCGCGGGCGGCCCCGCGCGGCGCCAGGCCCCGCGAGGGCGGCCCCGTGCGGCGCCAGGCCCGCGCGGGTGCCCTGCCTGCGGGTAGCTCCCCTGCGCGCGTCCGGCGCCCCGCGGCGGCGGCGGGTGCGGCGGCCGGTCGTGAACACCCCCAGCTCTTCTTTCTTTTCTCTTTTCCACGACATAAACAATGTAGGACTGTAAATTAAATTAAATTAAATTAATTGTACCGATCCTCGCACCATGGTTTCGACGGTAAGGGAGAAAAAAGGGGATCGTCCCATTCTCGTTGCCTCGGTCCTTCACGCCCAATGTCGAATGGTGGGAAGAAGGTAGGAGGAGGGTTGGGGTTTCTCCCGCACTCCTCAGAAGAACCCTAACGCACGAACCCAAAGCGATGAGAAGTGGGAAAGTGAGCCATAATCCCCAAACTCAACACTTAAATGATCGGGTGCGAACCAGGGGTCCAATCTTACCTCGAAAAGCGTGCCGATCGCCCGCACGCCTTTTGATGCACTCGGAACTGCTAGTGACCTTCAAAATTTTATTCTGGGAGATCCCGGGGTCGGATTTCAAATCCGATCACGCCACCGTTCCCCGTTTCGCGAGCTCTAACACTTAAAAATACCTGCGAGCCCCGCCAGTCTGCCCAGAAATAAACGAATTATTAAACCCTCGCCGGACCACTAGAAGAGGTAAGTAAATAAATAAATTTCCGAAATAGAATAAAAAGGCGGTTACTACATCACTCTCCTCTTAAAAACAAGTTTCGTCCCCGAAACTTAATCCTGGGTCGCGGTGAAAAGGTCGGGGTAGCACTCCCTCATTTTGGACTCCAGTTCCTAAGTCGCTTCTCGCTCTTCATGGTTGCTCCAAAGCACCTTCACGTAGGGGATTGTTCGGTTGCGCAGCGTTTTACTTTCCTTTGCTAGGATCCGTACCGGTGTTTCCTCGATGCTCAGGTCCTCCTTAAGTTCGAGGGTAGAGACGTCTAGAACGTGCGATGGGTCAGGGAGGTATTTCCGGAGTATTGAAACATGGAACACATCGTGGATTCGGTCGAGGTTTGGTGGTAGGGCTAGGCGGTAAGCCACCAGGCCGATGCGGTCCAGGATCTCAAATGGCCCCACAAACCGTGGGCTCAACTTGCCCCTCAGCCCGAAACGCTTAATTCCTTTGGATGGCGAGACTCGTAGTAACACGTGCTCTCCCACTTGAAACTCCAAGTCGCGGCGCCTCTGGTCTGCGTGGCTCCTTTGTCGACTTTGGGCGGTTAGTAAGCGCTGTCTGATGAGACGTACCTTCTCTTCAGTCTCTTCTACCAAGTCTGGTCCCAGGAACTTTCTTTCCCCTAAATCATCCCAACAGATCGGGGATCAGCAACGTCTCCCGTATAGGGCTTCATAGGGCTCCATCTGTATGCTGGCCTAGTAGCTGTTGTTGTAGGCGAACTCCACGAGGGGTAGGTAGCGTGACCATCCGACCCCCAAGTCAAGTACACAGGCGCGAAGCATGTCCTCGAGAGTCTGAATCACTCGCTCAGATTGTCCGTCCGTCTGGGGGTGGAAGGCTGTGCTGAACTGTAGTTTGGTCCCCAGAGCCCGCTGTAGACTCTGCCAGAAGTTCGAGATGAATTGCGTGTCTCTATCTAAAGGGATCGATATTGGCACCCCGTGCAATCTCACGATCTCGCCGATGTAGACTTGAGCTAACCGCTCTCGGGTCCATGTCGTATGAATAGGCAGGAAATGGGCTGATTTGGTTAGCCGGTCCACTATGACCCAGATCGCGTCGTGCCCCTGCTGCGAACGTGGGAATCCAGTGACGAAATCCATAGTAATTCGATCCCACTTCCACTCTGGCATCGGCAAAGGTTGCAACTTTCTCGCCGGTTGCTGGTGTTCGGCCTTTATCTGCTGACAGACCAGACAGTGAGCCACGTGTCGTGTCACATCCCCCTTCAGTTTAGGCCACCAGAAGGTCTCCTTGAGGTCCCTGTACATCTTCGTACCTCCCGAGTGCGCCGCATAGGGGGCGCGGTGTGCCTCTGACAAGATCTCCTCCTTCAGTTCCGCCGAATCGGGCACGCAAATCCGTCCACGAAAACGTAGGGTGCCGTCGTCCCCTGCCAAAAAATCACTCTCCTGGTTCAGAGAAATCCTGTCTCGGACGAGTTGTAAGTGAGTGTCGGTCTGTTGCCCCTCCCGGATCTTCTCGAACAGCATAGGCTTGACCACCAAGGCCAAAAGTTGCGCGACCGTTCCTGCTGGTACCACCTCTAACCTCAATCGTGAGAACTCCGCGATCAAGCTATCCTGCTGAGTGATCCCGCCTGCTGACATCCCTTCCAATTGTCCCTTCCTGCTCAGGGCGTCTGCTACCACATTTGCCTTCCCGGGGTGGTATTGAATAGATAGGTCGTAATCTTTCAACAACTCTAACCACCGTCTCTGACGTAAATTTAATTCTTTCTCGGTGAATAGGTACTTAAGACTTTGGTGATCCGAGAACACATTACAGCAGACACCAAAGAGGTAGTGCCTCCACAGCTTCAGAACAAAAACGACCGCGACTAGTTCTAAATCATGCGTCGGGTAATTCCTTTCATACTCCTTCAATTGCCTGGAAGCATAGGCTATTACTTTTCCTTGTTGCATCAGTACACCCCCAAGGCCGATCCGTGACGCGTTGCAATACACTTCGAAATCCTCTTCGGGTGTCGGTAGTACAAGTACAGGTGCTCTAGTTAGCCTTTTCTTGAGTTCTTCGAAGCTCTCCTGGCATTGAGCCGTCCACATAAATCTTTCTCCTTTCCTTGTTAACCGGTTCAGAGGGGCAGCAATCTTCGAGAAGCCCTCGACGAAGCATCTGTAATAACCTGCCATGCCCAAGAAGCTGCGGATCTCCGTCACTGTAGTCGGTGGGTGCCAATTGATCACCGACTCCACCTTCTTGGGATCCACTGCGATCCCCTCCACCGAAATCACGTGTCCCAAAAATCCCACTTTGCGAAGCGAAAATTCACATTTCTTGAGTTTAGCGAACAACTTCTGCTCCCTGAGAGTCTGGAGAATGGTCCGCAGGTGGTCCTCGTGTTCCTCGTCAGTATGCGAATAGATCAGGATGTCGTCGATAAAGACCACCACAAACCGGTCTAGGAAAGGTCTGAAGATTATGTTCATCATATCTATAAATACCGCGGGGGCATTCGTAAGCCCGAACGGCATAACCGTGAACTCGTAGTGGCCGTACCGGGTCCGAAAGGCGATTTTTGGGATATTCTCATTCCGAACTCGGAGCTGGTGATAGCCCGACTGCAGATCAATCTTTGAAAATACCGTCGCTCCCCGTAGCTGGTCGAAGAGGTCGTCGATTCTGGGCAGGGGATACTTGTTCTTCACTATAACCTTGTTTATTCCCCTGTAGTCGATGCATAGACGTAGGCTTCCATCCTTCTTCCGAACGAAAAGTACCGGCGCGCCCCATGGTGACACGCTCGGTCTGATAAATCCTTTGTCCAAGAGGTCTTCGAGTTGCGCCTTAAGCTCTTTCAGTTCCACGAAGGCCATTTTGTAAGGCGCTTTCATGATAGGCTGCGTGCCCGGTAGGAGTTCGATAGGGAACACAACCTCTCATTCAGGGGGCATCCCGGGTAGTTCCGTCGGGAAGACGTCGGGGAACTCCCTTACTACTAGGATGTCTGAAGGCATCGTAGAGGGTCGGGTGACTAGATCCACAGATGCCAGGTATGCCACACATCCACCCTCCACCAATCTTCTGGCCCGTGCTGCTGAGATGACAGTTGGAAAAGAGGTGCTCTTGCACGCCAGGTACACGTGTTCAGGGAAGCCCAGTTCTTGTAGTGGCACTTGCCGCTTCTCGCAGTCGATTATTGCTTGGTACCTTGTGAGCCAATCCATGCCTAGCACCGCATCGTACTCCTTTAGGGGAATTACCACCAAATCCCAAGGGCAGGACAGTCTCCCTAGCTTTATCTGGCAGGCGGGCACAAGGCTATCAGCCTCCAAAGGCCCACCCGCGGTTTGGACCGTCAACCGACTCTGGAGGGGTCTCTCCCCAAAACCATGTACAAACACGAAGTCACGAGAAATGAAAGAGTGTGTTGCTCTGGTATCAAAAAGAGTTCTAGCACGAAAATTTGAAACATAAGTAATACCTGCTACTACATCCTCCGGCGGGTCCGACTCTTGGCGGGTCATCGAGTAGACTCTCCCGCCTGCTTGAGGTTGTCTATCCCCCTCTCGCCGTGGTGCAGGGGGTCTAGAGGTTGACACCATAGGAGCTTTCCCCCGTCCTGAATGCTGTGGCGAAGGCGCAGAAGCTGCTGAAGATGCCGTTCCCAGGGTTAAGGGGCAGTTGTGGCGGAAGTGCCCCTGCTTGCCACAGCGGAAGCAATGGTCATGTCTTTGGGGGCATTCTAACACTCGGTGCGCCCCTCCGCATATCACACAAGGCCTGTCCCCCGGCCTCGGTCCTCCTGCTGGCGCGCTCCGAGTTCCCGATTGTGGTCTCCACCGTTTAGGGGGTCGACTCCCACTGGAAGAGCCTCCCCCAAAGTACTGTTGATGTCGCTTCTTGTCCTCGTGCTGAGCAGGGCCCTCCTTTCTGGCGCGCGTAACAGCGAATCCGTGCTCCACAACAGTGGCCCTGTCGACCACCTTCTGGAAAGTGTGCAAGTCTGCTGCTTGTACCACCTGGAATATGTCACTGCGCAAATCATCCACGAAGAGCTGAGCCTTGTGAGACTCGTCCCTTATGAGGAAAGGGACGCTGTTAGACAGTCTCACAAACTCCCGCTGATACTCCATGACCGTCCTGCTCCCCTGCTGGATGTGATTTAAGTCGTCCTCCAGCTGTCACTTGATGCTGTTGGAGAAGAAAGCCCCGAACAGCTCCTGCTTGAAAGTGGTCCACGATAGGAGCACGGTGCCCTTTGTGGAGTCAGGGCGCACCGTCTTCCACCATATGCGGGCGTTCCCCTCTAGGAAGTGGATCGCCAGGGGAACTCGCTTGCAATCCTCCATTAGCAAGTCCTCGACCAGTTTTTCCATCGTATCCACCCACTTCTCTACGACCCAGGGGTCGGTCGTCTCCCCCTCGAACACCGGTGGGCCATATTTCTTGAAGTCGGCCAGGCTGGCCCGCACTCGGTCCCGCTCAGTCAGCGAAACAGACCCTCCCCCCGTGGCAGCGGCGGCCATAGCGGGGGAAGGTGTCACCACGGTCTCCCCCAGGGAACCCTCGGTAGTGGTCCCTGGCGCCGATCCCATAGCCGCTGTCGTAGGTGCTGCCGCTGGCGCCGTGGTCTGAACTGACGGTGTCTCGGCTGCCGCAGCCTGTGGAGGGGCCGCTCCGGCCCAGGCTCCCGTCACCGGCGGTCCCGTTGCTGGTGCTGTTGGCCCCTGGGGAGGGGCCTGGGCGACCGTCACCGTCGCAGCCGGTTGCTGTTGCATCAACTGACGCACGTGGTCCGTGAGGGTCGCCAGCTGCCCTGCTATCTCCCGCAGTTATTGCCGCAGGAGCTGGTTCTCTGCGGCCGTCGACGCTGTCGCGTCCGCCCCCGTGTCCTCGGCCGATGATCTATTTCGGGCCATGCTCTGTACACACACACAACGCAAGTCAGCTCTAGACTCCGCTAGCATAGCAATCAACCATCTATCGAGAGAAAAGGACCTATACTTCCCCCCCCCCCCCCCGCCCCCCCGATCACTCGCGTTCTACGTTTCTATGCCATATTCATCTCATTCATTAGTAGTTAAGTGAGGTATCTTTGTGGATGTCGGACACTGACTGTTGTGATTAAAGAAAGTCTCTGATACCATCTTAATCTGTCACGCCCCGGGGGTTTCATTAAGCAGAACCAGTCAACGGAAGGTATGAAATTGCGTGTATAATTTTTTTTTTTTCAAAAGTCCTTTCTCCCCGGTGCGTGCCCAGACCCGCCGCATACATAGATTCACCCCGCAAACAAGCAGAGTCTCCTCAATATATGCACGGCGTCGCGGCTAATACAAACATTCAATCACAGCAGTTTTATTCAATCACAACAGTTTTATTCACATGAGCGTACAAGAGTAAATAATTCTCGAGGCCGATCAATTTGAAAGGATAAATCCACAGTTTTGAAAGTGGTGCCCACCCGGCACCCAGTTTTCTAAAACAGTTTCGAAAATCATAAATCAACAGAGTTTTTAAAACGGTGCCCACACGACACCCAGGTTTTTAAATCCGTTTACGAAATCCATAAATCCACAAGGTTTTGAAAACGGTGCCCACACGACACCCAGATTTTTTAAAACAATTTTCGCAATGCCTTTTTTTTTCTTTCTTTTCTTTTCTTTTTTTTTGAAAGCGGCCAAACTGGAGAAGGAAAAAGATCAATCATCCACATAACTAGAGAGTAATATGTCGACATCCACAACGACCCCACGAGGGTATCGAGAACCACACAGTAGACTACTAATAGGAAATGAAATGCGAAATAAAAGAGTAAATACAGTCTAGGGCCTCGAAGGACCCAAAAGCTCCTGCCTCGGCCTCACCGTCGCCCTAGCTCTCACCCCTGAAGGAACCTGTCATGGAGTGGAAAGTCAGCGACACTAGAAATAAAAAAGAAAGCAGGGAAAATGTAAATAAAACAGACCGTAAGAACTATCCGGAGCAACCACCCTCCCAAAAGGGCAAACCACGACCCCCTGAATAACCTAATCCGGGCACCTGCCCCGGCAACCCAACCGAGCACCTACCTCGGTAAACCACGCCGAGCACCTACCTCGACGGGTCGCACCGCTCACACCTTGGCGCCTCAAAACCCCCCACCTACAGGGGCCCCCACTACGTCACCTCGTGGGTTCACACGGGCCAAGACGCGCTCCCTGAACCTACACAGTCCCCCGAGGAGAAGTCAGTACCCATGAAAAACACAATGGAAGGAAATGAAACCGCCGGGTCAGTTGCGGAACGCGGCCCTCGGATCCGACGGCGGCGTCCCGGGTCGAAAATAGTGGCGCGGGTGACCCCGCGCCGCCGCGCTGCCTGCGGGTGTGCATGGCCCCGTGCAGCGCCAGGCCCGCACGGGCGAGCTGGCCGCAAGCGCGGCGGCCCGGCACGGTGCCCCGTCCCGCACGGGCGCCCCGCCTGCAGGCTGCCCCTGCGGCGCCGGGCCCGCGCGGGCGCGCTTCCCGCAGGCGCGGGCGGCCTCGCGCGGCGCCAAGCCCCGCGCGGGCGCCCCGCCAGTGGGCGGCCCGGCGCGGCGCCAGGCCCGCGCGAGCGCTCTGCCCGCAGGCGCGGGCGGCCCCGCGTGGCGCCAGGCCCGCACGGGTGCCCTTCCTGCGGGTGGCTCCCCCGAGCGCGTCCGGCGCCCCGCGGCTGCAGCGGGTGCGGCGGCCGGTTGTGAACACCCCACCCCTCTTCTTTCTTTTCTCTTTTCCACGACATAAACAATGTAGGACTGTAAATTAAATTAAATTAAATTAATTGTACCGATCCTCGCACCTTGGTTTCGACGGTATGGGAGGAAAAAGGGGATCGTCCCGTTCTCGTCGCCTCGGTCCTTCACGCCCAATGTCGGATGGTGGGAAGAAGGTAGGAGGAGGGTTGGGGTTTCTCCCGCACTCCTCAGAAGAACCCTAACGCACGAACCCAAAGTGATGAGAAGTGGGAAAGTGAGCCATAATCCCCAAACTCAACACTTAAATGATCGGGTGCGAACCAGGGGTCCAATCTTACCTCGAAAAGCGTGCCGATCGCCCGCACGCCTTTTGATGCACTCGGAACTGCTAGTAACCTTCAAAATTTTATTCTGGGAGATCCCGGGGTCGGATTTAAAATCCGATCGCGCCACCGTTCTCCGTTTCGCGAGCTCTAACACTTAAAAATACCCGTGAGCCCCGCCGGTCTGCCCAGAAATAAACGAATTATTAAACCCTCGCCGGACCACTAGAAGAGGTAAGTAAATAAATAAATTTCTGAAATAGAATAAAAAGGCGGTTACTATAGTTTCGGTCAGCACAATTGAGGTGGGTACCTTTGGTTATTTTCGGTGTAATGTCGTTCCCGAGTATTTTGCGTGATAAAGTAGATGTTTTTGTAATCTGTCTAATCCCATAGCATGTAAATCCCGTTTTATATTCTAATTGAGGCGGGTGAGGTCGCAGTTCTGGTTTATTTTCTAACTGAGGCGGCTGAGGTCGCAGTATCGATTGTATACTCATATTGCTTACACGCACACCGGCGGTTTGGCTACCGCACAGGGTGTATTTTTCCGGAAAGATGGTAAGGATTACCCGTGTACCCCACGACTAGCGATGATGGGGACCCCTCAAGGAGAGGCGGCTGCTACTTGGGCAGTCGAGGGGTTGGTGGCACCAAAAAAATGAGTACGGTATCTGGGGTTGGCGCCCAACTTATTTTAAATCTGGGGTAGGTGCCCAGTGAAATTTGTGACAGGGATTTAGCGGTACATGAGGGAGAAATAAATGCTCCGGTGTATCGATTTGTTTTTTCCGTTATTGCATTTACTGTTTAAATCTACTTTATTAGTCACTAACTACCCACACTGTGATAGGTCCAAGCAGGGGTGGGAACCGGGACGACGGTGAGGCATCGGTTAGAGGACCCTAGCCATGGTGGCTAGTAAACTTTACAACTTATGGTTATTTTTTTTAATGTTGGTTAGTTTAACTGCGTTTTACTTGTGTGGTTTCTTGTGGATGTTCGATTGAGAACTTAGTGTAGGATTATCTTCATTGGGAAACTGAAAATAATGCAAACCGAGCCACCCGCGTGTCCGTATTTACCCCCTTCCAAGAGAGCCACGGTACCCTGTAACGAGCCAGACACGTGCATCTGCTCCTGTAACAAACAACCATACGTACTTGCCCTGCAACAATCAAAAGTGCACCTGCCTCTCGTGATTTGCCTATACCCCTCCCCGACGCTCGTGCGGTACCTGAGCAGCTGTGAGGGGTCCCCATCATCACTAGTCGTGGGGTACACGAGCCGACATGCCATCTTTCCGAAAAAATACACCAGTGCGGTGGCCAAACCGCTGGTGTGCGTGCAAGCAAATCTTGGGCTCATAACATGGTAAGTGTGTACATCATAAACCGAAGCGATCCACAGTTACTAGAGATATTAGAAATAACATGCTTACGGAAAACAGGGGTTAGATGAGATCATAAGGTCAATATTATTATATTCATGAATACACGAAACTTTACTATATCTCATGAATGTTAGGATTTGAAGGAACACCCACCTAAACGGCGTTTGGTCGGTACGCTAGAAGTTGGCTCGCTGCACCCCACTCGATCGGCACGCGGACCTAGAAAGTCCCCAAGGTAAACATTAATGAGTTAATACTGCCCCCCGCGAAACCTGTAACCCCCAAACTCTATCCCGAAAGAAAATACACTTAACAAGTGTTGTTAAAAGTATCGTCGTGGTCGATAACGTTCAAAAACACGGCGAAACGGGCCAAAAAGGGGCCAAAACGGAGTTACCGGGCTTCCGGGCTGGGGGCTGGTGCACGGGCAGAGGCGTGGACCGGGTCCACAGCGTAGAGGAGGCGGCGACGCAGACCAGGCTCACCTAGGAGCGTGCACCAAGAGGATTGGGCCGGGCCGGTGCACGGGCCGAGCGCGCACCGGGCTCACGCGATCCCGGTCGCGGCGGCAGCGCCGGGTGCACGCCCGGGCGTGGACCGCGCCTGCGGACCGGGCTGGCGCACACGCCCGTGCGCCAGGTCCGCGCCTTCGGGCTGCGGACACGTGCGCCGGGTGCACGCCGGCCCGGTGGACCGCACGGTGCGGGGGTGGGCTGGCGCACACGCCCGTGCGCCGGGTCCGCGCCTTCGGGCCACGGACACGTGCGCCGGGCGCACGCCGGTCCAGTGGACCGCGTGAGGGCAGCCGTACGGGGATGAACAGTACGTCCCCCATTTCGTCCCCCGCGGCTCCGGTGATGACCCCGCGAACACGGCGACTGCGGCGACGATCCCGTGGATATGATAACGGCGGCGGCGGCCTCCCGTTTAACAACGGCGGCGGCGGCTTCCCGTTACCACAAAACCCACAACGCGTGCGACACCCGAACGACCAGCAGCCAACCCTCGACCCCACAGAAATTGCAAAAAGGAAAACAACACGATCGCTTACCGATCCTGCTAGGAAGGGGAAAAAGGATCGTCCCTCTCGTCTCCAACGTAAAGCTCCCCGAAAGATGGATTCCCCCTGTTCTTCCTTCTCCTTTTTCGCTCGATCCCCTAATTCGAATTTTCAAATTTCGAAAATCCCCTCTCTCCGTTCAAGTTCTCGAAAGAAAAGAAAAAGAAAGAAGAGAAAAGGGTACTGCTAACAGGGTGCTATATAAATATATAATATGTCCACCAAACCCTAGGCCAATATCTGACTCAGATTTCCTCGAAAGTCATGCAACTTACAATGCACGAATCTCGGTGCACTTTACGGTCACCGGGAGCTTCGAACCCCATTCCGGGAGATCCGTAAGTCCGATTTCAAATCCGATCGCACCGTCGTTCATCATTTTTCGAGCTCTATCACCGAAAAATACTAACGTGCACCAAAACACAACTCACTAAAAGTCGATAAGAAAGGGCACCTACAACTAACATCAAACGACAAGGGTCAACAACGACCCCCGAAAAGCTAGGATACTACAGCTATCTTTACTCACTTCTTTTCTACTTACCCTACTCCCTTCTTCCTCTTATTCTTAGGTGTTACAAAAACCTATGCTCTCCGCCAACGATCCTCGATCGCCGGTGTACGAGATTCCCCCATACTGTGCCTGGACGTGTTTCTTTGTAGCGGAGGGTCCCATGGGGCGGCCCTCGCTGTAGAAGGTCACATTTGTTGCGTAGAAGCCGCTGCAAGGTCCACCTCCATATTCGAGACCACCTTCTTGGGTACTCCATAATCTTTTCTCTGTTTTCTTAATTAATCTTTGTTATATTTATGCACTTATATTTTTGTGGTATTTATGCACCTATTATTCCTTGCTGCATCATACAGCACTGCATGTCTTTAAGATTTTTTATTGGAGACGAAATTTTATTTAAGGACAATTAATTAATTGAAGAACTGTCAAATTTGGATTTTTTCTTGGATTTGTTTACTAATTAGAATTTTTGGACCTTTTGGAAAATTTTAATTTTTTATAATGACTAATTTTTGGCATAGTTTATTCTAGGAAGATAACACATAGTTCTTCGAATTTCATGATCTTTTCGTTATTGTAGAATAGAAAATCAATAGGCAATTAAAGTTAATTAATGAGAATTAAAGTAAGTTTGCTTAGTCAATAGGTAAATTGAGACTATAAAACTTAGAGATAAATTAATCTATTATTTGGATATATGAATTTCTCAATGTCTGTAGGATTTTTTGAAGTTGATTTAGATCTTTATTGAATTAATCCTTGAAGTTGATAATCTCTATTGCTCGATACTGATCCTCTGCACAAGCATAAAAATTCTGCAACCAATAAGTTGAGAGAAAATTGGATAGAGTGTTAAAGAAATAAGTAGGTAGGAAAAAGGAAATAGAGAGTTGGCGTACATCATGGCAAAGAGTAAGAATCTATAGAAGAATATAAATTCACAACCTGTACGGAGCGTCCGCAGGTGTTTCGTACTGCCTTCGCTTCTTCTCCGCATTGTGCGCTCAGCACATGGGTCCCAAGCCTCTTTTCTCTGTTTTCCCATCCATGTGCAGGCACATGGGTATGGGTTTTCTCTCTCTCTCTCTCTCTCTATTTCCAATCCATGTGCCCGCAGATGGTTTCCCCCTCCCCCCTCTCTCTCTCTCTCTCTCTCTATAGTGGCGTCCGCGCGAAGCCATGGTGATCACCCGCCGCCGAGAGGACGACGATGGGGGCAAGAGCTCGGCCTTGGCAGGGGGCTTTCCCGGGGCGGGGCCCGGGCGCTCATCCCGCGGCGCGGTGGCTATCTCCGGCGCCCCCTCGGCGTCCACGAGTGCCAGCGCCGGCTCCCCCTCCACCCTGAGCGAGCCCGCGGCCACCGCTGGGAGCGACAAAACCTCCGCCGATCCGCACGACGCCGATGCTCGCCCCCACCACGACGACGACGACAACGACGCTCCGTCGCCGCAAGGGGCTGCAAGGTTTCCGTTTATTCATAAATTGAAGCTGTGTTTCTGAAGTAATTTCTTCTGCTTCTACGGTAATAGATTACGATGAACACAGAATAATAAATTAAATTATTTTATTTTCTAAAAAAAAAAAAATTAGTTAGCCTGTTTTGGAAGATCTAACCCGATGCTGTGGATGCTCCGCCTCTCCATCTCCGTCCTCTCTGCTATCACGGACCCCTCTCACCGCCCCGACGGCACCATCAACCGCCGTCTCCTGTCCTTTCTCGACTTCCGCGCCGCCGCAAACCCGAACCCCGTCCGCGGCGTCCGATCCGGCGATCCCACCGTCAATCCCTCCCACAACCTCTGGATCCGCGTCTTCCCCTCCTCCTCCGCGACCGCCGCAGTCGGCAATCGGCAGATTCCGGTCATCGTCTTGGTAAAATAAATTAAGGTGTTAAAAAGTAAAAGTATGTTTACAACATTTTTTTAACTTATAAAAAGTAAAATATAAATTAATTAAGGGGTTGCAAAAAATTCAGTCCCACAAAATTTGATGGTCATGTTAAATATTTTTAGACGCTATTATTAACATATGCAAAATAATGTACATTGAAATTCATCATTACAAATTATTTATTGACCGCTTTTGATTAGAATTTTGCATGGCGAATTAATTTAGTAGTTTTGATTTTATCACTTTTTTGTATGTCTCATTAATACGTAGACATCTTTTCCAATTTTTTTTAATATTAAAAAAAAATTAATAAAATCAGTATGAAAATATTGGATCCTTAAATAAATAGAATGTAAAATTTACATCTCATTTTTGAATGTGAGAGTGGCATTTCTTAATTAGAAAATGCCCTGAGGGGGAGAGTAGCACTTCCTAATTAGAAAATGCGTTGAATGCGAGATTAGGACTTCTTAATCAGAAAATACGTAGTCCTTTCCACTCAATCCTCTCATGTATCCATATAAAGTGACACGAAGCAAAAAGCACGAACCCAAAATTTAAAATCACAATGGCACTATAAATTGTATACACCTTAACATGAGTAGATGTATGAGTTGAGCATCTTATAAGAATATTGTATTTGTTTATATTATTTCGGTATTGATCCAATTTCAGTTCACAATACAATAATTTTCTCATTTATAGTCTGTTCTACTATTGCAACAGTGTCAGCTGCAGCAGTCACTGCAGGTAGCAGTCAAAAAAGAAGAAAAGTGCACCAGCAAAAAGCCCTTCTTCTTCCTTTCCTCCTCCTCCACATCCAACAGGCTAGCTGAAACAACAACAAACACAAACAAACAATGATAATGGAGGATTAGTTTGAGGTAAATTGGAGAATTCCCACTTTGTGCGACTTCATTAATATTGAAATTTTCTTATTTTCCAGTCCTACCAAGTATTTTGGTTCGGTTGCAAATATTTATTCTAATTTATTTTTTAATTCTACATTTAGATGCTTATTCACTGAATATACCTTGCCTATTTAGGGAAGATATTATTTGAGTTTTTGCCATCTTATAATCTGGATCATCGTCAGTTGGTTGTATTCCTTATTAGGTGATGTCATGCAAACACTTATTCTAATTTATTTTTTAATTTCACGTTTAGATGCTTATTCACTAAATATACCTTGCCTATTTAGGGAAGATATTATTTGGATTTTCGCCATCTTATAATCTGGATCATCGTCAGTTGGTTGTATTCCTTATTAGGTGATGTCATGCAATGCATTAACCCGACTCGACATATTTTTCCTTAATATTTCTTTTTCTTTGATGTATCTTTCAAATGCATTTTTTAGCTTGATAATTTGCTTTATATTTGGATATCTGTCTTGCCATAACGAGAGACATAATTGATAATGATGAATTATCAATTATCATATTGCTGTATTCTTTATTACATCCATTTCTAACCTAATCTAGGCCGGTTTAT
Organism: Tillandsia fasciculata; assembly: GCA_029168755.2. Classification (NCBI taxonomy): domain Eukaryota; kingdom Viridiplantae; phylum Streptophyta; class Magnoliopsida; order Poales; family Bromeliaceae; genus Tillandsia; species Tillandsia fasciculata. The sequence continues at coordinate 191,735 of JAQOTM010000347.1, read as the reverse complement.
GTTGTGTTGAATTCATTGGAAGTAGTGTACTTGGTAACAATTATGAGAACTTTAATGATGAATGAACAACAATGAACTAATTTGGGCACTGCTACAAAAGTTATTCTTGCCACAAGCTTCTTATAATATGCCTTTTATCTGTTATTACATAATAATCACTTCACTACAGAGAAAAGGAAAGAGGCCGAAAAATTAAGTATGCAACTAAATACTTATCAGATTCTATATAATTATATCCAAAGCAATGTCTTTGGTCTATTATAACAAGGTAAGGGACTTTACAAGCACTAAGATAAATGACTAAAAGAGTGTGTGCTTTGTTGTTTCTATCCTAGATGAAGCATCCATTGCTGACATTTGATTTGTGCAATGTTACTGTAATTTTTGTACAGGATTATGTAGAAGAATTAACGGAGAAGGATAAAAAATTGTTGACCTTAGTGGAGATGGGTTTCACCACACAAGAGACCTCCTCAGCCATCGAAAGATGTGGTAATTCTTTCATCTGGTTGAAATGCTGTAGTTAATTTACTCTGTTACTTTCAGATACTTAATTGGTAGTGGCCTCATAAATATCCACTCTTTTGCTTACAATCATAATGCAAAAATGTACAAAGATACCACGAACTATTGGTCATTTTGATATAATAGACTTCTTCATGTCTTTTTGGATTGATAGTTGGACATTTTCTCCAACTTTGATTTTTTGTTTCTTTTTTGATGGAAGTTATTTGCATAAAATGAGTTAGTTTCTTAAAGTTAGGAATATATATATTAAGTTTTATGATGGTAATCTGTTGGGAGACAGAAGCTAGAACTTCTCTTTCAAAGGGTAAACCTTTTAGGAGATAATAGTTGGAATCTCTAATTGAATATTCCAGTATTTCATCCAAAGATGCTTAGGAGGGAACTATTTGACAATAAGAGATGAAGTTGAAGGGTTTATGTCAAAAGGTGCTAAGATTTCTTTCTTTTTCGAAAGATATGATTTCAAACATCAGGAACCTGCATAAGTGATATATTTGTAGTATTTTTTATTCTAACCTATTTACTGAATATGCTCTGGCCAGATATTATGTCATCTCAACAAGGAAATACTGAAAAGAAAAGAACAAGATCCCAAATTAGTGGGTTTCAATTTAAGAACAAGCGAAATACGAAATCCCAGCTACCAAATGTAAGTGATCCATTCCCAGTACTAAATCCCAGCTGCCAAACAATATATATACACACACCCTTTCACAATTGATTAACACTATGAATGTGTTGTTCACAAAATTAAACATGTTCTCCACAAACATACAAAATGATCATATTTATACCACTCAAACTAACTAGAAATACCTTCAACTTTTAATTGTTTTGGGTTTAGTAAAATTATTGCCAATTTTTTTTAATATCATCTTTTGTTGGCTAATGCACTCTGTGATTAGTGGGAAAAAAAAGGGGGCTACACCTACTGAAGGTGTACTTAGTTCAAACGGGTTCGATTTACCTTTAACTGTTAACGGTCATATAATCAAAAAAATTGGCTGCACTTCTTTTTTCCTTTGCTGTGTTGGTGTTATCTGAATTCTTTGATCATTCTTCATATTTTTAAATAGGGAGTTTGAATATGCAACATGCTTGGACTTGGTTTAGCTTTAACGGTTAACGGTCATATGTTCTTGAATGAAGCTATAACAAAACAAAAAAGAGTGCCCTTGGCATTTTTTTACAAACAAGCTTCAATATATGTATTCTTGGGTTAGCTTAAAGTTTCCTTTGTGAAGGTCATATACGTATGCAGGAAGCTATAATAAAACAAGAGAGAAACAATTGGCATTTAATTGGTGGTTATAATGACAAAACTTAGTCCCTTAGATTTGATTCAACTTTACTTAATGAAGGTTTTCTATGTATAGTTCTTAAAGGAAACTATAACAGAATAAAAGAGGTCGACTCAAAAGAAGTCGTTTAATTACCCACGGGAGGAGTGTTGAAAATACGACATGCTTTGGATTTGGTTTAGTTTCATTTGTTGTTGGTCATATGCATATAGTTCTTGAAGGAAGGTATAAAAAAATAAAAACTAGAAGAGTGCCCTTTGTGTTTTAAAATATGCGAGTGTGAATATACAACATTCTTGGGTTTTTTTTCCCGTTGCTTACTGAAAATCATATACGTATAGTTCTTGATAGAAGTTATAATAAAACAAAAAAGATACACTCAAAAGAATTGGTGTTGGGATTTGGTTTTGCTTTAATTCGTGATGGTCATATACATATAGTTCTTGAAGGAAGCTATAAAAAAACAAAAAGTTCGTCCTTGGCATTTTAAAATAGTCAAGTGTGAATATACAACAGTCTTGAGCCATATTTTAATTTGCTTATTGAAAGTCATATATATACATGTGTGTGCTTCATTTTCTTATCTATATTTTGGTTATTGGAGGTCATATACATGTGTGTGCTTCATCTTCTTATCTATAGTTCCCAGTATATGTGGGATGAATATTTGTACCCAAATTCTTTTGGACGTGCCTATACTTGCTAGATCAAAAAAACAAAAAAGAGCAAGAAAATTTTGCCTGTGTTTACTATAATTCATTATATGCAAATTTTTCCTTTTACTGTTTCTATTGTATGATTGTCGGATTTTGATTATTTTTTTTCAAAAGTACCTTTGGATGTGCTTACACTTACCGTATCCAAAAAAAAAGAAGAAGAAAACTCATTATGTGTTTAGTATAGTCCATTATATATTCTAATTAGTGCATAGAGTGCATGTGTAAATGGTCCACATACTATATTTCTCATGCTTAATGTTGGCTATGACTCGGTGTGTTCCATTAGCTAAACTACAATTCCTGGTATCTCTAGGTTAAATATTTTCTTCAAAGTAAAATATGATTGTTCTTACTATATTTCATTATATGATCTAATTAATCGGTACTGCATAGGTCGATTGCTTCCTATTCAATATTGCAAAAATTGGACAGATTCTTGCTCCAATCGTTTAGGATTTAGGATTGTGTGTCGCTAACTCCTCTCTCACCAATATTCATAATGACTGTTCTCTTCTCTTACATATGCTGTTGATGTTACCCCCTTTACGTAATTAGTTGCAGATGATTGTTAGTGTTATTAAGATGGATTTCGTGGGGAATTGATTATGCTTCTAAATTCACATGATTACCTGCATATTTTCCTGTGCCCAAAAAAAAAAGAAATAGCTGTTCATTAACTGCCATTATCTTGAGTGATTTGGTGTTTTGGTCAAATTTTGAATTTATGTATGGTATTCTTCTTTACTCGTGGTAAGGCACTTTGAGTAAAACAATTTTTTCCCTATTTTTTTCCTTCTACTAACTGTTCTCTTCTCTTACATGTTTTGTTGGTGTTCTCACTTTGATGCTACTACTGCCGCACTACGGGAAAAAAGGAACCGAGAGGACAACCTATCTAACTAGGGTGATTGGAGGTTAGTGCAACGTGACTTAGTCGGTGCTTACCTACTGTGTTCTAGGTGAGGTATGCTCTTTTGACCTACTTACTTTCTTTTGCCTAACTTCGTGTGTTTTAAACTTACAATTCTCCGCATACATGTGTATATATTTTTAAACGGGAAATTCTATAGTACTTAGGATTGTTTATGCAACGGCTTCATACGACTTAGAATTTAAAACTCCTTTCTATATTTACTCTGTACTCATTTCTTTGATTAGTTATGTTTTGTTACTTATTTTCGCGCTCTTTCGCTTACAGCTATGCATTTTCGCTTATAATTCTGCATATGCACATGTTTTCCGAATTGTTTATTTCTATAGTTGCTTATTAGAGGGTTTGGGTTGCATCTTAAATTTATTTAAGATTTTTGTACTTAACTTTATTAAGTTTGATATGTAGTATAGCTCATGGAAGCAAGTTTTAGAAATTGGATGTTAGATTTAGTGTTTAACAGTTTATACATTTCAATGATAATTCTCCTCTCTAGATGTGTGAGCATGTGAAAAATCAAACTCCTTTTGCAAGTGTACTTTCTATAGTTGCTTATTAGACGGTTTGGGTTGCATTGTAAATTTATTTAAGGTCTTTGTACTTAACTTTCCTAAGCTTGATATATACTGTAGTCCATAGGAACATGTTTCAGAAATTGGATCTTAGATTCATTGCTCAACAGTTTGTACATTTCAATGATAATTCCCCACTCTAGCTATGTAAGCATGTGAAAAATCAACCTCCTTTTGCAAGTGTACTTTCCTGCTGCTTGAACGTGTGATGTCGCCTTAATTACTTCATGAATTGAGGCATATCAATATTATGACTTGAAAGTTACTTATTCAGTACACCTTCAAAGTCCTTTTGCAAGTGCACTTTCTATAGTCACTTATTAGAGGGTTTGGGTTGCGTTATAAATTTATTTAAGATATCTGTATTTAACTTTACTAAGTTTGATATGTAGTGTAGCTGGCATATCAATCTTCTGACTTGAAAGTTACTTATTCAGTATGCCTTCAAAGTCCTTTTGCAAGTGCAATTCCCTACTCTAGATATGTAAGCATGTGAAAAATCAAACTCCTTTTGCAGGTGTACTTTCCTGCTGCTTGAATCTGTGATGTACCCTTAATTACTTCATGGATTGAGGCATTCAATCTTATGATTTGAAAGTTAGTTATTCAATATGTCTTTTGGTTCGTGGTGTTTTTCAGAGTACACTATTTAATCCAGTGGTGTGCTTAAAGAGGCACTTTTACCTTTTGATTAAAAATAGCCTATTTCGAAATAAATTATACAAATAGACGATACCATATATTGTATACTCCATTTGGTGTGCAAGTTTTTAAAGCGAAATGCTTAAAAATGTGAATGCATATGGTGCTAGACAAGCCAAAATCCGGAAATAATACTTTCTTAAATCCGTCGTCAAATGATTCTGATTATGATATTCTGATTTTGATTCTGATTTTGTTCATCACCACGTCCTATATTATTACAGTCCTTTTCTCTCTCATGAATTACAATAACAGTAATATTATTATTGAAATAGATATATTGTTAGTGAGTGCTTAATTAAAGAATACATTAAACATATACAAATTGCGTTGGCCATATAAGAATCAGTGCTTACACTGGTAGTGGAGATGCATGATATCCAAATTAATTAAAGCCTTGCTTTTCGCAGTATATGATATATATATCTAGATTGATGCTTGATATCAATAGAGATTATAAATCCTGAGCTCCTTTTGTGCTCCTTATAACCTCTCAATACTTTGTCTCTTCAGGCAAAAACATTTCCTACTTAAGACCAACACTGTGTGAACAAACAATGATATATTTTACTTATATATGCCTTAAAAGTCCTTTTTGCAAGTGCACTTTCTATAGTTACTTATTAGATAGTTTGGGTTGCGTTATAAATTTATTTAAGATATTTGTATTTAAGTTTACTAAGCTTGATATATAGTGTAACTCATGGAAACAAGTTTTAGAAATTCGATCTTTTACTCATTGCTTAACAGTTTGTACATTTCAATGATAATTTCCCATTCTAGATATGTGAGCATGTGAAAAAATTAAACTCCTTTTGCAAGTTTACTTTCCTGCCGCTTGAATTTGTGATGTACCCTTAATTGCTTCATGGATTGAGGCATATCAATCTCATGACTTGAAAGTTACTTATTCAGTATGTCTTTTGATTCGCGCTGTTTTCCAGAGTACTAGGCTACTAATTTTATTAAAAAGTAAGGACCCAACATAGGAATTTCCTTGAATATAAGCAGTTCCTTTAGTAAGCTAATTTGGTGTTTCAGCAATGGGCTCATTTAGGATTCCGTGTAAGTTTTAGAAAGTGATTTCCAATTTAAAAATAAATTTAAGGTGAATAGATCTGATTCTAACTTTTAGAATTTGTTTTCTACTTTTTGCGATCCAAAATCAAAAGAGTTAAAACCTACTTCTTGTAATCTAATTCCCATTTTCACCTCAAATTTTAAAACTTCATTCTTATTTTAGATCCAAAATTCGAATTTAAATCCAAATTTAATTTTAAATTTAAATTTTGTATTTTATTTTTTAAGTCTTGAATTTTAAAAGTTAGATATTAAATTCCAAATTTAAAATTTAAAATATTTAATATCAAATTTATGATTAATTTGAAAATTTGCAAATTTTAAATTTCCAAGTTTTACATTTTGAATTTTAAATTTAAAATTATAATTTTTACTTTTAAAATTACAAATTTTAAAATTAAAAATTAAAAATTCTAATTTTAAATTTTAAATTTTGAATATTTGAAGTTTTATTTTACATTTTAAATATTTGTGATTTTATTCTAAATTTGTAGATTTAAATTTTACATTTTTTAGTTGTACACAAAAAATAAATTCGATATTTTATTACGTATCTTTATACCATTTGTTAGGGTGTACAGATTAAAAAAAAAAAAAAAAAAAAAAAAAAAGCGAGAACCTTCTCTCGATGTTTTTTTTTTTTTTTTTTTTTGTGAGAGGGAGAGAGAAAGGTAGCATGCAACCTTCTCTCTGTGTTATTTCGGTTTTTAGTATGTATAAATGAAACATGGAGTCGAAAGGAAACCATATGTATTTTCGTGAATACTTGAAGATAACTAAATATGTATATGTTCCATGTATTTATTCTCTATGTTTTTTTTTACTGCGCTTTTCCTGTTCCTTATTCTCTACTTTGTTTCGTTTCTATTCTTTTTCTCTGATCGATTCCCCGTAGAAGGTGGCCACTGCTACGTGAAGATGCCATCGGAGCCGCCATCACCGGGCGCCGCTGCGGCGGCGGAGGCGGTGAGGATCTTCGACGAGCTCCCGAAGGTTACCATTGTCGCAGTGTCGTGGCCCGAGGCGAGCGATATCACGCCCATGCTCCTCTCAAACACCATCGAGTTCAAGTGCAAGCAGGTGGTGCTCTCATTCTTTTCGCCCTACTGCATTCTTAATCTTTACTTCGATTTTGTTGTTTGGAAATTGGGATTTTATGATTTAGGTTTTCTAATTTGGTGGGCAGTTTCAATTTCAGAGGTGATTTAGAAGCGGGGAATTGGAATTAGTATAGAATATATGATACGATAACATTATCTAGAAAGCCTTCAGGAACTACATGGGATCGTTTTGAATGACATTAGTTCCTGCACACAAAAAGTCTACTTAAGATGCAGTATGACAAAGGTCACCATCTTTGACAACATGTAAATAAAACAAATTGAATCGACGATTTTGAGATCGACAAGTTATTTTTGACTCTTATAATTCGGTATTTGTTGGTAACCCTTTGCAGAATTTGACGTTTACCTTATAGGTTTCCCAACATTCAAACATTTGAACTCTTTTCCTTGGTTCTTTTTTTGTTGTCATTTTTGCTAGCTTTAGAAAATACTTGACCTGCCCCTACTGTACCTAAGATGTACTCTCCCCGCTACAATTTTAGGGGCATAAAAGTTAATTAATTAATTATCTTACATGTAGGTAACATTGCCCACTTACAAAATAGGCCAACTATATTCTCCTTTCAGTTCTTTGGTCACCTGGTATAGTTCAATCGATGCGATGAGAATTTAGGACTCTGCCTGATATAATGCTATCCAAAACATTGATATGACAAAAAATGATTTAAAAATATATTTAATAGTCGATATTAATGTAAGTTGTTAAATTCTTATCGAATATGTCTTTCCGAGTATAGGCGCATATTATGGTCGATTATGTGTTGATCCATGCCACAACTTATAATTAATCCTAAATTAAGCATACTGTTTTTAATAATATAAAGGATTATGCAGCATTTTTTTCAAATTCTGCTTGCTAGGAAAAGTTGAACCCCTTTAGTACTGTTATAATAAGGTTTTCCCAATAGATTAATTTCATCATGTAGTACTATCTTGAAGATCAAGAATAATGCTATAATATTATACATAAGACCCTACTTATATAATGCACATATGTGAACTAAAATAATGTTAAGTGTCTACTTCATTGAGATCCATAGTACATAGCAGTTATTATCTGCCATATGCATACTTAAAACTACTATTATGCCCATGCAATTAATATTTTAATTTCGAATTCCATATTATTTATGGAGGAGGTTGATAACTAAGCTCAATTTAATAAAGTAATGAGCAGGTAGAGTGTCTTTTTCTATCATCACATTAAGTTCTCCTGCTCTTATTTTGTCAAAGTAAATGTGGCATTAACCAGCTTCTAATTTGTGGCTCAGGCACTTTAGTTATGAGAGTACAACTTAATTTATCTAACTTTATTCCATAACCTTTAAATTAACTTAAGAAACTTGAGAGAGAGAGAGACCCTCCATGTGGTGCCTTGGATGCCTAAACTAGGGATCCTTATAGGTTTCCTAACAATAAGCTATTCTATATCTAGGCTGGAATACCATATTTCCTGGGATATCCAATTTCATGAACTTGACTGCTTTTATTTTTGTCTTAAATTAAACTCTATGTTGACAAGTTTTGCTTTTGTGATTTTTTGATACAACTCTAAAAGGCATGCATACTAATTTCTTTGATTTAAGTAATACAATCTGTGGCTATAAAAGTTCTAAAATAAGTTTTAGAACTTTCTGGATCTTAGTTTGGTCGGACTAAAAGGTCTTATAAGCACATATTTTATTCTTAGTTTGTCCTTTGAATCTTAGTTCAGAATCCTAAAAGGACATTCTAGGACCTTTAATTACTTTTATAAAATTGAGTTAACCTTCTAATAAGAACCCCCACTTGCATCTCAATATTTTTTAATTACTCTGCCTCCTTTCCTATTATTTTTTTTGGGACTCTATCCCTCTTACTTTTACCTTATTATTTTCCAGTTATCATTCTTCCCAGTTCTTTCTTCTTTGCATTTTTTATCACCTCCTTTTGGGCCATGTTGATTGGCAGAAGAAAAGAAGTTTTTGTTTACTTTACCACAAGCCATTTCCTATTATCAAAATATTTGAACAAACTACAATGCAAACAACCATTTGCCACTGATTCTAACAATATATTCTTCAAAGTTGCAGTCAATCCTTCCATATATTGATGGCTATAAAAAAAAAAAAAAAAAAAAAAAGGATTTGAAAATACGGTGCTCTATTTTATGCTCAATGGTTCGCCCTTATATGTAATTATTAATATTAAATTATGTTATTGTTAGTACATACTCACTTCTCAGCTCCTTATTTACACTCTTCTTTTGTAATTTTAAAGTGCCTGTTTCTGTGTATTATATAAATTCTGTTACTGTCAATACCTATTCACTCCTCAATTACTTATTCTCTCATGCCTATTTTTGCTTACTTTGAACTTAGAACTCTGTTTTCTTTGTTCACATCCCAACTCTAATTACGTCGTTACTTTGAGTAGGAGTCTAAAACAATTGTTTTGCTCTTGACCTTCATAATAGGCTCCTGTTTGCCTTTACATGCAACTTGCAAATTAGAAGTTTTTAACTTCATTACCTATATATATATATATATATATATATATATATATATATATATATATATAACTATTAATACTATATTATTTTATATGTAATCTTTAAAATATAGATGGACATTGTGGAGATATCAAATGGAGAATCATAAATAATGTAGTTTTAAAGATATATGCCTTCCAATAACTGTAGGTTAATATATGAAGTTTGTGTTTCATCTTAAATATTTACTTCCATATGTATTTACATTTCCCAAACTGAATTCCAGCATACTTAAACTTTACAAATTACAAAGTTTTTAATGTTCCCCTTTTGTTTATTTACGTATTAAAATTAGACTCCAACATTTTTAGATCTAATTGCTCACTTCCTGCGTTTCTCTCCATTTCCGCTTTGAACTTCAGACCTTGCATTGAGTTGGATTTCATCAGGCAAAATGAAGAAGAAATAGATTTTGTTTTCCTGCTTGGTTTGTGCTGAGATTGCATAAGTTTGTGCCACATGTGATGCCTTGCTTAGCCCTGTAGTTGGAACAATGTATTATCTTCTTTTCCCAAAACTAAAACACCATTTTATCTCAGTTTCCACCTGCTATATGCATGTACGGATTGCAAGTAACAATTGAGATTTGCGGCCACATTCAGCAGCCTTCCGTTAGAGGTTTACAAATTGAAGTACTTCAATTTAATTCTCAATACATTTTTATTTTAAGTGCAAACCTGTAGTCAATTTTGATTATTGTGAAATAAACCCTTGAAGCTTCATTATTTTAAAAAAAGTTTTGAATTGAAAAACTTTACATTTTTTTTCATTTGAGTTTTCTCCATTAATTGAATTGTGAATTTCTTAAATTTAATAGTTTATTACCAATTGTTACTTCTAGGTTAATTGTTCTACAATTGTTTAGTAAAAAAACAATTAGAGCTGTGAAATGTGATGGAATTACTAACTACTTTAACTAAATCCTTGATTTAGAAGATGATGATTAACATACTCGCTCTTTCTGTTTTGCAGTGTATATATTCCATTAGAGAATGTCCAATTTCACATCCAACCCAGCTTTCTAATCCTTTTCTTGGATTACCTTTGGAGTCTGGAAAGTGTGTATCTTATGGAACAGCAGAACATGGGAAAAGTGAAGGTTCGCATATACTAACCGCTTCTTCCTGTGTAATTTGTGGTGCTAGCAATAGTAAGAGATTTTTTTGTAGTTTAGCATAGCATATATTTTTTTCCCTTCCATATTTTACAATGTGTTATCTTCTTTTCCCAAAACTAAAACAACATTTTATCTCAGTTTCCACTTGCTATATGCATCTACGGATTGCAAGTAACAATTGAGATTTGCGGCCACATTCAGCAGCCTTCCGTTAGAGTTTTACTAATTGAAGTACTTCAATTTAATTCTCAATACATTTTTATTTTAAGTGCAAACCTGTAGTCAATTTTGATTATTGTGAAATAAACCCAAGAAACTTCATTATTTTTTAAAAAATTTTGAATGGAAAATCTTTACATTTCTTTTCATTTGACTTTTCTCCATTAATTGAATTGTGAATTTCTTAAATTTAATAGTTTATTACCAATTGTTACTTCTAGGTTAATTGTTCCACAATTTTTTAGTAAAAAAACAATTAGAA
>JAQOTM010000347.1:0-180550 GCA_029168755.2 Tillandsia fasciculata | reverse complement strand
TGCGTAGAAGCCGCTGCAAGGTCCACCTCCATATTCGAGACCACCTTCTTGGGTACTCCATAATCTTTTCTCTGTTTTCTTAATTAATCTTTGTTATATTTATGCACTTATATTTTTGTGGTATTTATGCACCTATTATTCCTTGCTGCATCATACAGCACTGCATGTCTTTAAGATTTTTTATTGGAGACGAAATTTTATTTAAGGACAATTAATTAATTGAAGAACTGTCAAATTTGGATTTTTTTTGGATTTGTTTACTAATTAGAATTTTTGGACCTTTTGGAAAATTTTAATTTTTTATAATGACTAATTTTTGGCATAGTTTATTCTAGGAAGATAACACATAGTTCTTCGAATTTCATGATCTTTTCGTTATTGTAGAATAGAAAATCAATAGGCAATTAAAGTTAATTAATGAGAATTAAAGTAAGTTTGCTTAGTCAATAGGTAAATTGAGACTATAAAACTTAGAGATAAATTAATCTATTATTTGGATATATGAATTTCTCAATGTCTGTAGGATTTTTTGAAGTTGATTTAGATCTTTATTGAATTAATCCTTGAAGTTGATAATCTCTATTGCTCGATACTGATCCTCTGCACAAGCATAAAAATTCTGCAACCAATAAGTTGAGAGAAAATTGGATAGAGTGTTAAAGAAATAAGTAGGTAGGAAAAAGGAAATAGAGAGTTGGCGTACATCATGGCAATAGTAAGAATCTATAGAAGAATATAAATTCACAACCTGTACGGAGCGTCCGCAGGTGTTTCGTACTGCCTTCGCTTCTTCTCCGCATTGTGCGCTCAGCACATGGGTCCCAAGCCTCTTTTCTCTGTTTTCCCATCCATGTGCAGGCACATGGGTATGGGTTTTCTCTCTCTCTCTCTCTCTCTCTATTTCCAATCCATGTGCCCGCAGATGGTTTCCCCCTCCCCCCTCTCTCTCTCTCTCTCTCTCTATAGTGGCGTCCGCGCGAAGCCATGGTGATCACCCGCCGCCGAGAGGACGACGATGGGGGCAAGAGCTCGGCCTTGGCAGGGGGCTTTCCCGGGGCGGGGCCCGGGCGCTCATCCCGCGGCGCGGTGGCTATCTCCGGCGCCCCCTCGGCGTCCACGAGTGCCAGCGCCGGCTCCCCCTCCACCCTGAGCGAGCCCGCGGCCACCGCTGGGAGCGACAAAACCTCCGCCGATCCGCACGACGCCGATGCTCGCCCCCACCACGACGACGACGACAACGACGCTCCGTCGCCGCAAGGGGCTGCAAGGTTTCCGTTTATTCATAAATTGAAGCTGTGTTTCTGAAGTAATTTCTTCTGCTTCTACGGTAATAGATTACGATGAACACAGAATAATAAATTAAATTATTTTATTTTCTAAAAAAAAAAAAATTAGTTAGCCTGTTTTGGAAGATCTAACCCGATGCTGTGGATGCTCCGCCTCTCCATCTCCGTCCTCTCTGCTATCACGGACCCCTCTCACCGCCCCGACGGCACCATCAACCGCCGTCTCCTGTCCTTTCTCGACTTCCGCGCCGCCGCAAACCCGAACCCCGTCCGCGGCGTCCGATCCGGCGATCCCACCGTCAATCCCTCCCACAACCTCTGGATCCGCGTCTTCCCCTCCTCCTCCGCGACCGCCGCAGTCGGCAATCGGCAGATTCCGGTCATCGTCTTGGTAAAATAAATTAAGGTGTTAAAAAGTAAAAGTATGTTTACAACATTTTTTTAACTTATAAAAAGTAAAATATAAATTAATTAAGGGGTTGCAAAAAATTCAGTCCCACAAAATTTGATGGTCATGTTAAATATTTTTAGACGCTATTATTAACATATGCAAAATAATGTACATTGAAATTCATCATTACAAATTATTTATTGACCGCTTTTGATTAGAATTTTGCATGGCGAATTAATTTAGTAGTTTTGATTTTATCACTTTTTTGTATGTCTCATTAATACGTAGACATCTTTTCCAATTTTTTTTAATATTAAAAAAAAATTAATAAAATCAGTATGAAAATATTGGATCCTTAAATAAATAGAATGTAAAATTTACATCTCATTTTTGAATGTGAGAGTGGCATTTCTTAATTAGAAAATGCCCTGAGGGGGAGAGTAGCACTTCCTAATTAGAAAATGCGTTGAATGCGAGATTAGGACTTCTTAATCAGAAAATACGTAGTCCTTTCCACTCAATCCTCTCATGTATCCATATAAAGTGACACGAAGCAAAAAGCACGAACCCAAAATTTAAAATCACAATGGCACTATAAATTGTATACACCTTAACATGAGTAGATGTATGAGTTGAGCATCTTATAAGAATATTGTATTTGTTTATATTATTTCGGTATTGATCCAATTTCAGTTCACAATACAATAATTTTCTCATTTATAGTCTGTTCTACTATTGCAACAGTGTCAGCTGCAGCAGTCACTGCAGGTAGCAGTCAAAAAAGAAGAAAAGTGCACCAGCAAAAAGCCCTTCTTCTTCCTTTCCTCCTCCTCCACATCCAACAGGCTAGCTGAAACAACAACAAACACAAACAAACAATGATAATGGAGGATTAGTTTGAGGTAAATTGGAGAATTCCCACTTTGTGCGACTTCATTAATATTGAAATTTTCTTATTTTCCAGTCCTACCAAGTATTTTGGTTCGGTTGCAAATATTTATTCTAATTTATTTTTTAATTCTACATTTAGATGCTTATTCACTGAATATACCTTGCCTATTTAGGGAAGATATTATTTGAGTTTTTGCCATCTTATAATCTGGATCATCGTCAGTTGGTTGTATTCCTTATTAGGTGATGTCATGCAAACACTTATTCTAATTTATTTTTTAATTTCACGTTTAGATGCTTATTCACTAAATATACCTTGCCTATTTAGGGAAGATATTATTTGGATTTTCGCCATCTTATAATCTGGATCATCGTCAGTTGGTTGTATTCCTTATTAGGTGATGTCATGCAATGCATTAACCCGACTCGACATATTTTTCCTTAATATTTCTTTTTCTTTGATGTATCTTTCAAATGCATTTTTTAGCTTGATAATTTGCTTTATATTTGGATATCTGTCTTGCCATAACGAGAGACATAATTGATAATGATGAATTATCAATTATCATATTGCTGTATTCTTTATTACATCCATTTCTAACCTAATCTAGGCCGGTTTATGTTGTGTTGAATTCATTGGAAGTAGTGTACTTGGTAACAATTATGAGAACTTTAATGATGAATGAACAACAATGAACTAATTTGGGCACTGCTACAAAAGTTATTCTTGCCACAAGCTTCTTATAATATGCCTTTTATCTGTTATTACATAATAATCACTTCACTACAGAGAAAAGGAAAGAGGCCGAAAAATTAAGTATGCAACTAAATACTTATCAGATTCTATATAATTATATCCAAAGCAATGTCTTTGGTCTATTATAACAAGGTAAGGGACTTTACAAGCACTAAGATAAATGACTAAAAGAGTGTGTGCTTTGTTGTTTCTATCCTAGATGAAGCATCCATTGCTGACATTTGATTTGTGCAATGTTACTGTAATTTTTGTACAGGATTATGTAGAAGAATTAACGGAGAAGGATAAAAAATTGTTGACCTTAGTGGAGATGGGTTTCACCACACAAGAGACCTCCTCAGCCATCGAAAGATGTGGTAATTCTTTCATCTGGTTGAAATGCTGTAGTTAATTTACTCTGTTACTTTCAGATACTTAATTGGTAGTGGCCTCATAAATATCCACTCTTTTGCTTACAATCATAATGCAAAAATGTACAAAGATACCACGAACTATTGGTCATTTTGATATAATAGACTTCTTCATGTCTTTTTGGATTGATAGTTGGACATTTTCTCCAACTTTGATTTTTTGTTTCTTTTTTGATGGAAGTTATTTGCATAAAATGAGTTAGTTTCTTAAAGTTAGGAATATATATATTAAGTTTTATGATGGTAATCTGTTGGGAGACAGAAGCTAGAACTTCTCTTTCAAAGGGTAAACCTTTTAGGAGATAATAGTTGGAATCTCTAATTGAATATTCCAGTATTTCATCCAAAGATGCTTAGGAGGGAACTATTTGACAATAAGAGATGAAGTTGAAGGGTTTATGTCAAAAGGTGCTAAGATTTCTTTCTTTTTCGAAAGATATGATTTCAAACATCAGGAACCTGCATAAGTGATATATTTGTAGTATTTTTTATTCTAACCTATTTACTGAATATGCTCTGGCCAGATATTATGTCATCTCAACAAGGAAATACTGAAAAGAAAAGAACAAGATCCCAAATTAGTGGGTTTCAATTTAAGAACAAGCGAAATACGAAATCCCAGCTACCAAATGTAAGTGATCCATTCCCAGTACTAAATCCCAGCTGCCAAACAATATATATACACACACCCTTTCACAATTGATTAACACTATGAATGTGTTGTTCACAAAATTAAACATGTTCTCCACAAACATACAAAATGATCATATTTATACCACTCAAACTAACTAGAAATACCTTCAACTTTTAATTGTTTTGGGTTTAGTAAAATTATTGCCAATTTTTTTTTAATATCATCTTTTGTTGGCTAATGCACTCTGTGATTAGTGGGAAAAAAAAGGGGGCTACACCTACTGAAGGTGTACTTAGTTCAAACGGGTTCGATTTACCTTTAACTGTTAACGGTCATATAATCAAAAAAATTGGCTGCACTTCTTTTTTCCTTTGCTGTGTTGGTGTTATCTGAATTCTTTGATCATTCTTCATATTTTTAAATAGGGAGTTTGAATATGCAACATGCTTGGACTTGGTTTAGCTTTAACGGTTAACGGTCATATGTTCTTGAATGAAGCTATAACAAAACAAAAAAGAGTGCCCTTGGCATTTTTTTACAAACAAGCTTCAATATATGTATTCTTGGGTTAGCTTAAAGTTTCCTTTGTGAAGGTCATATACGTATGCAGGAAGCTATAATAAAACAAGAGAGAAACAATTGGCATTTAATTGGTGGTTATAATGACAAAACTTAGTCCCTTAGATTTGATTCAACTTTACTTAATGAAGGTTTTCTATGTATAGTTCTTAAAGGAAACTATAACAGAATAAAAGAGGTCGACTCAAAAGAAGTCGTTTAATTACCCACGGGAGGAGTGTTGAAAATACGACATGCTTTGGATTTGGTTTAGTTTCATTTGTTGTTGGTCATATGCATATAGTTCTTGAAGGAAGGTATAAAAAAATAAAAACTAGAAGAGTGCCCTTTGTGTTTTAAAATATGCGAGTGTGAATATACAACATTCTTGGGTTTTTTTTCCCGTTGCTTACTGAAAATCATATACGTATAGTTCTTGATAGAAGTTATAATAAAACAAAAAAGATACACTCAAAAGAATTGGTGTTGGGATTTGGTTTTGCTTTAATTCGTGATGGTCATATACATATAGTTCTTGAAGGAAGCTATAAAAAAACAAAAAGTTCGTCCTTGGCATTTTAAAATAGTCAAGTGTGAATATACAACAGTCTTGAGCCATATTTTAATTTGCTTATTGAAAGTCATATATATACATGTGTGTGCTTCATTTTCTTATCTATATTTTGGTTATTGGAGGTCATATACATGTGTGTGCTTCATCTTCTTATCTATAGTTCCCAGTATATGTGGGATGAATATTTGTACCCAAATTCTTTTGGACGTGCCTATACTTGCTAGATCAAAAAAACAAAAAAGAGCAAGAAAATTTTGCCTGTGTTTACTATAATTCATTATATGCAAATTTTTCCTTTTACTGTTTCTATTGTATGATTGTCGGATTTTGATTATTTTTTTTCAAAAGTACCTTTGGATGTGCTTACACTTACCGTATCCAAAAAAAAAGAAGAAGAAAACTCATTATGTGTTTAGTATAGTCCATTATATATTCTAATTAGTGCATAGAGTGCATGTGTAAATGGTCCACATACTATATTTCTCATGCTTAATGTTGGCTATGACTCGGTGTGTTCCATTAGCTAAACTACAATTCCTGGTATCTCTAGGTTAAATATTTTCTTCAAAGTAAAATATGATTGTTCTTACTATATTTCATTATATGATCTAATTAATCGGTACTGCATAGGTCGATTGCTTCCTATTCAATATTGCAAAAATTGGACAGATTCTTGCTCCAATCGTTTAGGATTTAGGATTGTGTGTCGCTAACTCCTCTCTCACCAATATTCATAATGACTGTTCTCTTCTCTTACATATGCTGTTGATGTTACCCCCTTTACGTAATTAGTTGCAGATGATTGTTAGTGTTATTAAGATGGATTTCGTGGGGAATTGATTATGCTTCTAAATTCACATGATTACCTGCATATTTTCCTGTGCCCAAAAAAAAAAGAAATAGCTGTTCATTAACTGCCATTATCTTGAGTGATTTGGTGTTTTGGTCAAATTTTGAATTTATGTATGGTATTCTTCTTTACTCGTGGTAAGGCACTTTGAGTAAAACAATTTTTTCCCTATTTTTTTCCTTCTACTAACTGTTCTCTTCTCTTACATGTTTTGTTGGTGTTCTCACTTTGATGCTACTACTGCCGCACTACGGGAAAAAAGGAACCGAGAGGACAACCTATCTAACTAGGGTGATTGGAGGTTAGTGCAACGTGACTTAGTCGGTGCTTACCTACTGTGTTCTAGGTGAGGTATGCTCTTTTGACCTACTTACTTTCTTTTGCCTAACTTCGTGTGTTTTAAACTTACAATTCTCCGCATACATGTGTATATATTTTTAAACGGGAAATTCTATAGTACTTAGGATTGTTTATGCAACGGCTTCATACGACTTAGAATTTAAAACTCCTTTCTATATTTACTCTGTACTCATTTCTTTGATTAGTTATGTTTTGTTACTTATTTTCGCGCTCTTTCGCTTACAGCTATGCATTTTCGCTTATAATTCTGCATATGCACATGTTTTCCGAATTGTTTATTTCTATAGTTGCTTATTAGAGGGTTTGGGTTGCATCTTAAATTTATTTAAGATTTTTGTACTTAACTTTATTAAGTTTGATATGTAGTATAGCTCATGGAAGCAAGTTTTAGAAATTGGATGTTAGATTTAGTGTTTAACAGTTTATACATTTCAATGATAATTCTCCTCTCTAGATGTGTGAGCATGTGAAAAATCAAACTCCTTTTGCAAGTGTACTTTCTATAGTTGCTTATTAGACGGTTTGGGTTGCATTGTAAATTTATTTAAGGTCTTTGTACTTAACTTTCCTAAGCTTGATATATACTGTAGTCCATAGGAACATGTTTCAGAAATTGGATCTTAGATTCATTGCTCAACAGTTTGTACATTTCAATGATAATTCCCCACTCTAGCTATGTAAGCATGTGAAAAATCAACCTCCTTTTGCAAGTGTACTTTCCTGCTGCTTGAACGTGTGATGTCGCCTTAATTACTTCATGAATTGAGGCATATCAATATTATGACTTGAAAGTTACTTATTCAGTACACCTTCAAAGTCCTTTTGCAAGTGCACTTTCTATAGTCACTTATTAGAGGGTTTGGGTTGCGTTATAAATTTATTTAAGATATCTGTATTTAACTTTACTAAGTTTGATATGTAGTGTAGCTGGCATATCAATCTTCTGACTTGAAAGTTACTTATTCAGTATGCCTTCAAAGTCCTTTTGCAAGTGCAATTCCCTACTCTAGATATGTAAGCATGTGAAAAATCAAACTCCTTTTGCAGGTGTACTTTCCTGCTGCTTGAATCTGTGATGTACCCTTAATTACTTCATGGATTGAGGCATTCAATCTTATGATTTGAAAGTTAGTTATTCAATATGTCTTTTGGTTCGTGGTGTTTTTCAGAGTACACTATTTAATCCAGTGGTGTGCTTAAAGAGGCACTTTTACCTTTTGATTAAAAATAGCCTATTTCGAAATAAATTATACAAATAGACGATACCATATATTGTATACTCCATTTGGTGTGCAAGTTTTTAAAGCGAAATGCTTAAAAATGTGAATGCATATGGTGCTAGACAAGCCAAAATCCGGAAATAATACTTTCTTAAATCCGTCGTCAAATGATTCTGATTATGATATTCTGATTTTGATTCTGATTTTGTTCATCACCACGTCCTATATTATTACAGTCCTTTTCTCTCTCATGAATTACAATAACAGTAATATTATTATTGAAATAGATATATTGTTAGTGAGTGCTTAATTAAAGAATACATTAAACATATACAAATTGCGTTGGCCATATAAGAATCAGTGCTTACACTGGTAGTGGAGATGCATGATATCCAAATTAATTAAAGCCTTGCTTTTCGCAGTATATGATATATATATCTAGATTGATGCTTGATATCAATAGAGATTATAAATCCTGAGCTCCTTTTGTGCTCCTTATAACCTCTCAATACTTTGTCTCTTCAGGCAAAAACATTTCCTACTTAAGACCAACACTGTGTGAACAAACAATGATATATTTTACTTATATATGCCTTAAAAGTCCTTTTTGCAAGTGCACTTTCTATAGTTACTTATTAGATAGTTTGGGTTGCGTTATAAATTTATTTAAGATATTTGTATTTAAGTTTACTAAGCTTGATATATAGTGTAACTCATGGAAACAAGTTTTAGAAATTCGATCTTTTACTCATTGCTTAACAGTTTGTACATTTCAATGATAATTTCCCATTCTAGATATGTGAGCATGTGAAAAAATTAAACTCCTTTTGCAAGTTTACTTTCCTGCCGCTTGAATTTGTGATGTACCCTTAATTGCTTCATGGATTGAGGCATATCAATCTCATGACTTGAAAGTTACTTATTCAGTATGTCTTTTGATTCGCGCTGTTTTCCAGAGTACTAGGCTACTAATTTTATTAAAAAGTAAGGACCCAACATAGGAATTTCCTTGAATATAAGCAGTTCCTTTAGTAAGCTAATTTGGTGTTTCAGCAATGGGCTCATTTAGGATTCCGTGTAAGTTTTAGAAAGTGATTTCCAATTTAAAAATAAATTTAAGGTGAATAGATCTGATTCTAACTTTTAGAATTTGTTTTCTACTTTTTGCGATCCAAAATCAAAAGAGTTAAAACCTACTTCTTGTAATCTAATTCCCATTTTCACCTCAAATTTTAAAACTTCATTCTTATTTTAGATCCAAAATTCGAATTTAAATCCAAATTTAATTTTAAATTTAAATTTTGTATTTTATTTTTTAAGTCTTGAATTTTAAAAGTTAGATATTAAATTCCAAATTTAAAATTTAAAATATTTAATATCAAATTTATGATTAATTTGAAAATTTGCAAATTTTAAATTTCCAAGTTTTACATTTTGAATTTTAAATTTAAAATTATAATTTTTACTTTTAAAATTACAAATTTTAAAATTTTAAAATTAAAAATTAAAAATTCTAATTTTAAATTTTAAATTTTGAATATTTGAAGTTTTATTTTACATTTTAAATATTTGTGATTTTATTCTAAATTTGTAGATTTAAATTTTACATTTTTTAGTTGTACACAAAAAATAAATTCGATATTTTATTACGTATCTTTATACCATTTGTTAGGGTGTACAGATTAAAAAAAAAAAAAAAAAAAAAAAAAAAAAAAAAGCGAGAACCTTCTCTCGATGTTTTTTTTTTTTTTTTTTTTTGTGAGAGGGAGAGAGAAAGGTAGCATGCAACCTTCTCTCTGTGTTATTTCGGTTTTTAGTATGTATAAATGAAACATGGAGTCGAAAGGAAACCATATGTATTTTCGTGAATACTTGAAGATAACTAAATATGTATATGTTCCATGTATTTATTCTCTATGTTTTTTTTTACTGCGCTTTTCCTGTTCCTTATTCTCTACTTTGTTTCGTTTCTATTCTTTTTCTCTGATCGATTCCCCGTAGAAGGTGGCCACTGCTACGTGAAGATGCCATCGGAGCCGCCATCACCGGGCGCCGCTGCGGCGGCGGAGGCGGTGAGGATCTTCGACGAGCTCCCGAAGGTTACCATTGTCGCAGTGTCGTGGCCCGAGGCGAGCGATATCACGCCCATGCTCCTCTCAAACACCATCGAGTTCAAGTGCAAGCAGGTGGTGCTCTCATTCTTTTCGCCCTACTGCATTCTTAATCTTTACTTCGATTTTGTTGTTTGGAAATTGGGATTTTATGATTTAGGTTTTCTAATTTGGTGGGCAGTTTCAATTTCAGAGGTGATTTAGAAGCGGGGAATTGGAATTAGTATAGAATATATGATACGATAACATTATCTAGAAAGCCTTCAGGAACTACATGGGATCGTTTTGAATGACATTAGTTCCTGCACACAAAAAGTCTACTTAAGATGCAGTATGACAAAGGTCACCATCTTTGACAACATGTAAATAAAACAAATTGAATCGACGATTTTGAGATCGACAAGTTATTTTTGACTCTTATAATTCGGTATTTGTTGGTAACCCTTTGCAGAATTTGACGTTTACCTTATAGGTTTCCCAACATTCAAACATTTGAACTCTTTTCCTTGGTTCTTTTTTTGTTGTCATTTTTGCTAGCTTTAGAAAATACTTGACCTGCCCCTACTGTACCTAAGATGTACTCTCCCCGCTACAATTTTAGGGGCATAAAAGTTAATTAATTAATTATCTTACATGTAGGTAACATTGCCCACTTACAAAATAGGCCAACTATATTCTCCTTTCAGTTCTTTGGTCACCTGGTATAGTTCAATCGATGCGATGAGAATTTAGGACTCTGCCTGATATAATGCTATCCAAAACATTGATATGACAAAAAATGATTTAAAAATATATTTAATAGTCGATATTAATGTAAGTTGTTAAATTCTTATCGAATATGTCTTTCCGAGTATAGGCGCATATTATGGTCGATTATGTGTTGATCCATGCCACAACTTATAATTAATCCTAAATTAAGCATACTGTTTTTAATAATATAAAGGATTATGCAGCATTTTTTTCAAATTCTGCTTGCTAGGAAAAGTTGAACCCCTTTAGTACTGTTATAATAAGGTTTTCCCAATAGATTAATTTCATCATGTAGTACTATCTTGAAGATCAAGAATAATGCTATAATATTATACATAAGACCCTACTTATATAATGCACATATGTGAACTAAAATAATGTTAAGTGTCTACTTCATTGAGATCCATAGTACATAGCAGTTATTATCTGCCATATGCATACTTAAAACTACTATTATGCCCATGCAATTAATATTTTAATTTCGAATTCCATATTATTTATGGAGGAGGTTGATAACTAAGCTCAATTTAATAAAGTAATGAGCAGGTAGAGTGTCTTTTTCTATCATCACATTAAGTTCTCCTGCTCTTATTTTGTCAAAGTAAATGTGGCATTAACCAGCTTCTAATTTGTGGCTCAGGCACTTTAGTTATGAGAGTACAACTTAATTTATCTAACTTTATTCCATAACCTTTAAATTAACTTAAGAAACTTGAGAGAGAGAGAGACCCTCCATGTGGTGCCTTGGATGCCTAAACTAGGGATCCTTATAGGTTTCCTAACAATAAGCTATTCTATATCTAGGCTGGAATACCATATTTCCTGGGATATCCAATTTCATGAACTTGACTGCTTTTATTTTTGTCTTAAATTAAACTCTATGTTGACAAGTTTTGCTTTTGTGATTTTTTGATACAACTCTAAAAGGCATGCATACTAATTTCTTTGATTTAAGTAATACAATCTGTGGCTATAAAAGTTCTAAAATAAGTTTTAGAACTTTCTGGATCTTAGTTTGGTCGGACTAAAAGGTCTTATAAGCACATATTTTATTCTTAGTTTGTCCTTTGAATCTTAGTTCAGAATCCTAAAAGGACATTCTAGGACCTTTAATTACTTTTATAAAATTGAGTTAACCTTCTAATAAGAACCCCCACTTGCATCTCAATATTTTTTAATTACTCTGCCTCCTTTCCTATTATTTTTTTTGGGACTCTATCCCTCTTACTTTTACCTTATTATTTTCCAGTTATCATTCTTCCCAGTTCTTTCTTCTTTGCATTTTTTATCACCTCCTTTTGGGCCATGTTGATTGGCAGAAGAAAAGAAGTTTTTGTTTACTTTACCACAAGCCATTTCCTATTATCAAAATATTTGAACAAACTACAATGCAAACAACCATTTGCCACTGATTCTAACAATATATTCTTCAAAGTTGCAGTCAATCCTTCCATATATTGATGGCTATAAAAAAAAAAAAAAAAAAAAAAGGATTTGAAAATACGGTGCTCTATTTTATGCTCAATGGTTCGCCCTTATATGTAATTATTAATATTAAATTATGTTATTGTTAGTACATACTCACTTCTCAGCTCCTTATTTACACTCTTCTTTTGTAATTTTAAAGTGCCTGTTTCTGTGTATTATATAAATTCTGTTACTGTCAATACCTATTCACTCCTCAATTACTTATTCTCTCATGCCTATTTTTGCTTACTTTGAACTTAGAACTCTGTTTTCTTTGTTCACATCCCAACTCTAATTACGTCGTTACTTTGAGTAGGAGTCTAAAACAATTGTTTTGCTCTTGACCTTCATAATAGGCTCCTGTTTGCCTTTACATGCAACTTGCAAATTAGAAGTTTTTAACTTCATTACCTATATATATATATATATATATATATATATATATATATATATATATATATATACTATTAATACTATATTATTTTATATGTAATCTTTAAAATATAGATGGACATTGTGGAGATATCAAATGGAGAATCATAAATAATGTAGTTTTAAAGATATATGCCTTCCAATAACTGTAGGTTAATATATGAAGTTTGTGTTTCATCTTAAATATTTACTTCCATATGTATTTACATTTCCCAAACTGAATTCCAGCATACTTAAACTTTACAAATTACAAAGTTTTTAATGTTCCCCTTTTGTTTATTTACGTATTAAAATTAGACTCCAACATTTTTAGATCTAATTGCTCACTTCCTGCGTTTCTCTCCATTTCCGCTTTGAACTTCAGACCTTGCATTGAGTTGGATTTCATCAGGCAAAATGAAGAAGAAATAGATTTTGTTTTCCTGCTTGGTTTGTGCTGAGATTGCATAAGTTTGTGCCACATGTGATGCCTTGCTTAGCCCTGTAGTTGGAACAATGTATTATCTTCTTTTCCCAAAACTAAAACACCATTTTATCTCAGTTTCCACCTGCTATATGCATGTACGGATTGCAAGTAACAATTGAGATTTGCGGCCACATTCAGCAGCCTTCCGTTAGAGGTTTACAAATTGAAGTACTTCAATTTAATTCTCAATACATTTTTATTTTAAGTGCAAACCTGTAGTCAATTTTGATTATTGTGAAATAAACCCTTGAAGCTTCATTATTTTAAAAAAAGTTTTGAATTGAAAAACTTTACATTTTTTTTCATTTGAGTTTTCTCCATTAATTGAATTGTGAATTTCTTAAATTTAATAGTTTATTACCAATTGTTACTTCTAGGTTAATTGTTCTACAATTGTTTAGTAAAAAAACAATTAGAGCTGTGAAATGTGATGGAATTACTAACTACTTTAACTAAATCCTTGATTTAGAAGATGATGATTAACATACTCGCTCTTTCTGTTTTGCAGTGTATATATTCCATTAGAGAATGTCCAATTTCACATCCAACCCAGCTTTCTAATCCTTTTCTTGGATTACCTTTGGAGTCTGGAAAGTGTGTATCTTATGGAACAGCAGAACATGGGAAAAGTGAAGGTTCGCATATACTAACCGCTTCTTCCTGTGTAATTTGTGGTGCTAGCAATAGTAAGAGATTTTTTTGTAGTTTAGCATAGCATATATTTTTTTCCCTTCCATATTTTACAATGTGTTATCTTCTTTTCCCAAAACTAAAACAACATTTTATCTCAGTTTCCACTTGCTATATGCATCTACGGATTGCAAGTAACAATTGAGATTTGCGGCCACATTCAGCAGCCTTCCGTTAGAGTTTTACTAATTGAAGTACTTCAATTTAATTCTCAATACATTTTTATTTTAAGTGCAAACCTGTAGTCAATTTTGATTATTGTGAAATAAACCCAAGAAGCTTCATTATTTTTTAAAAAATTTTGAATGGAAAATCTTTACATTTCTTTTCATTTGACTTTTCTCCATTAATTGAATTGTGAATTTCTTAAATTTAATAGTTTATTACCAATTGTTACTTCTAGGTTAATTGTTCCACAATTTTTTAGTAAAAAAACAATTAGAACTGTCAAATGTGATGGAATTACTAACTACTTTAACTAAATCCTTGATTTAGAAGATGATGATTAACATGCTCGCTCTTTCTGTTTTGCAGTGTATATATTCCATTAGAGAATGTCCAATTTCGCACCCAACCCAACTTACTAATCCTTTTCTTGGATTACCTTTGGAGTCTGGAAAGTGCGCATCTTATGGAACAGCAGAACATGGGAAAAGTGAAGGTTCGCATATACTAACCGCTTCTTCCTGTGTAATTTATGGTGCTAGCAATAGTAAGAGATTTTTGGGTAGTTTGGCATAACATATATTTTTTTCCTTCCATAATTTAGATCACTTTCACTACATAGATTTACCAATACCAATTTACCATCCGTCTCATGTAAACGAGCTTAGGCAAATTTTCAACTTGGTTTGTTTGAAGTGCCTCAGAATGAAGAAAGGAAAGGTATATACGAAAATCAATGAAAAATCTAACTTGCTTGGGTTCGGATATTAATTGAACCTCCTATGTCTAACATGTTTATTTCCTTGCTTGAGTTTCCAAGGTTAGCTTTAGGATTTATCCCCCTCGTGAATAAATTATGTAATATCTCCTCTCATGTTGATAGCTTGACTTACCCTTTTAATTAGGTATTTTTTCCCAATTATCATCTCCTTTTTGCTTAATTGTATTAATTAGTTTTCATCCTTTGATTTGAGATGATTGTATTAAATATTTGATAGTGTGGTTACAAAATCTCTATGTTCTTGAGAGAATCAGTTCTACCTTCTAGGTAATTTCTATTTTCCCTTTTTTTTTTTTGGGAGAGGGGGGGGCTATGATTGCTCTTGTTTATGTGCAAATTGCAAATTTGAGTACAAAATAAATGGCTAAATAAGTTTTTTTTTTACTAGGTTCTCTTTTCTCTTTGGTGCAAAAAATTACGGTTTGCTGGCTCCCGTTAATTCTAATAGTTTGCTGGGTTTTGTTCCTGTGCCATCGCTATCTCTCTGCATTCTTTCTTTGTTCCTTCCTTTGGTGAGTGAGTAAATTTTAATAGATAATATGGTTGGTACCTTGCTTTTCTCCTAAATTTTTGTTGTATGCATTCCGTTAATTTTGATTGTTTGCTGGTCCCGTTTCCCAACCTTCGTTTTGTCCTTACATTTTTGCTTTATTCCTTCTTTAGGTGAGTTAGTAAATCTTGATATAATATTAGCTTTTGAATAGTAAAGCTAATTTTTTTTGGTGACAAATAGTATATATTTGTTAGTATAAACTGAACCTTTGTTTCCCAGTAGATTGTTTATAAGATTAGACTTGGAATTTGCTATATCAATATTTAAAAAATATATTTGGATAATGCAACCTATTGCTAGACATAGTGCAAGTAATATTTTTTTTTTTATTGTTAACAGGGGCATTAAGAGCTCCTGAATAAAAAAATAAAAGAGAATATATTCTTCGATCATTCTTGATATTTTAAAATAGAAAGTTTGAATAAAAGACATGCATTTGGTTTAGTTCAACTTTAATTATTAAAGGTTGTATGCATATAATTCTTGAAGAAAGCCATAACAAAATAAAAATGATAAATTCAAAAGAATCAACATCTAATTAGCGGCAACAATTGCAAAATTTAGCCAGAGTCTTGGATGTGATAATTAGATTTAATTATTAAAGGTTTTATATATATAGTTCTTGAAGAAAACTATAACAAAAGAAAAAGGATAAGCACAAAAGAATTGGTTTAGAATTGTGAGGGTCAAATTCTTTCCCCTTCCGCTTAATGTAGGCTGTGAGTAGGTGTGTTCCATCATCTAAGATATAGGGCAAGACAAATGAGAGGCCACATGTTTTTTGCAGAGATCCTTTAAATATGCTTATTCTTGCTGGATCTTTGCAGAGTTCCTTTAAATATGCTTATTCTTGCCGGAACAAAGCAAAAAACTCCTTTGTGTGTGCTTGGTCTCAGTGAAAAAAAAAAAAAAACTCCTAGGAGAAAGAACAGCTGGGTTTACGTTGTACAACTATACTCCATTATATGCTCTAATCGGTGGGTAAATTCCGTGGTAAAGTAGTGCAAGATCCTAAAGTAAAAGCTCATTAAAGTGAAATTCCTCATTGTTCCTTTGTTGCTTTCTTTTTTCTCTTGCATATTATCTGAATGTATTCCATTGTATGACCTGATTAGTGAGCAAGCTTCATGTTTAGGTGATTCATGATTCTAATGCTATGAACACTACGAATGCCAGATTTTGGTGACTTTAATTGTGATTTGGAACTATATATTGTTTATTGATTAATAGAATCTACAATAGTGTATTCAGAATTCTACATGTCAATCGAATTTTCTACTGTGTAAACAATGCTAGAGTATAGAATTCTACACAATAAGGGCCAAATTACTGTGTGTTTAAATTAAAATAGGGGAAAAGTAAGTAGCGGATTTTTATTTTTACTTACTAAAAATTGTGCCTTGGTGTACTTCACATTGTAAGCTAGCTTCCACCCTTTGTTGCTTTCTTTTTTCTCTTGCATATTATCTGGATGTATTCCATTGTATGACCTGATTAGTGAGCAAGCTTCATGTTTAGGTGGTTCATGATTCTAATGTTATGAACACTACGAATGCCAGATTTTTGTGACTTTAATTGTGAATTTGAACTATATATTGTTTATTGATTAATAGAGTCTACAATAGTGCATTCAGAATTCTACATGTCAATCGAATCTTCTACTGTATAAACAATGCTAGAGTATAGAATTCTACACAATAAGGGCCAAATTATTGTGTGTATAAATTAAAATAGGGGAAAAGTAAGTAGCGGATTATTATTTTTACTTACTAAAAATTGTGCCTTGGTGTACTTCACCCTGTAAGCTAGCTTCCACCCTCGCAAAAGAGCTGATTTTCTTTTCCTGCGAAAGAGAATACAGTTTTTTGTCGTACCCTGTTCTCGCACATGCGAATGCTTGATTCTTCCCAGGTTGGAATTTCCTATTATGATTTGCTTCATAAATTTATTGGATGAAATTTTAGCTACTCATCTTTGATTCTTTCTTTCTTTCTTTAGTTTCTTTTTTTTATCTCAACTACCGTTGTCGAGATGGCCGTTGTTCAATTTTTCTATAGTAAATTACTTAAGGAATTAATTGACAAACTTGATGTTGGGACTTCTCAATGCGAGCTAACTATGGCTGCCGGGGATTGGTCTCTAAAATACGCTAACCTACAGATTGCATGTGATGATTTAATTATTGTAATTGTCCGTTGTTGAGGTGCTCCCTCCTCTGATTGCATTCTTGGCAAAGAAGATGCGGCCCATGTTGTCGTTCAAAGAATGAAGAGCGAATTTGATTTGCAAATTAAAAATCCAAACGACGATGGCTATATATTGTATAAAAATTTAGACGATTATGTTACTGTTCAGTATGCCTATCTCTTGGACAAATCTCAAAAGTTGGGGCAGGTCGGGACTGTTTCGGTTCCATTTATCTGGTTTTCTGGTATATGGCATTCACCCTTGCAAACATGTAATCATTAAAACTACCTATTGTTTTGTCTTATAGATCTGATGTTTGATTTTCGTCGTGGTGTTTGGTTCTTCCAAGTTAGATTATAATTCCACCCTTTGCACACATTCCTAGGGTTGGTTTGTGGAAGGAACATTCCTCCCAAATAAACCTTAAATTCAACTGGCGTTTGTCAAAATTTAACTATCGACTATCATGTGGTTCGTCTTAAATTTGATTAGTTGCTTGCAAGTTTTGCTACCTGATTGTTAGCACCATGGTTGTTAGGGGTTGGGATGTGCTCTCTTTTTCTTGATATTTCCAACTTAAAACACAATGATGTCTTTATCAAGGTAACATGGCTAAAAAAAAATAGAACTATGCATGAAAGTTCTCCTAGGTACAAATTCACTGCTTATTGCATCGCTGGGCGACAATCTATTTGCAAACTCCTTATAATCTATAGGGTCATTGTCAGTCAATTTCAATGTTGTCACATCGAGTTACCTCTGCAACTAGGTATAATTTCGATTTGATTTACATGTCATTATATGCTCCATTTTGATTTGCATGTGAATTTGCTTATGCAACTGAATTTTGTACCTCATTTTGCTTTCATGTCGCTCAACTTCTAGCCATTCATATTCATGTATATCAATGACTTAACATGCATTTAGTTCTTTCATGAATATTTACTACAAAGAACAGTTGATATTAATTTTATATATATATATATGTAGGCCTAACGGCATGAATCTTACATTAAAAGCAACAAAAAACCCTTATTTCTGCTTTATTGTTTCTTTCCTGTTGGAGTGCTTGCTATGATAACCTGTCTCTTAAATGTTGGAACCTTCATCGTTGAATTAATTCATTACAATTCTGGAAATCAAATAACATATAGTTAAACTACGTCCACAGTCAGAAGCATTTCAAAATTTTAGAATAAAGACTCAAAATACAAATGGTTATAAATAAACTATAAAAAAATAGTTTGCAGATAAGTTCATTTTTGAAAAAATTGCAAGTTATAACAAAAAAAAAAAAGGTAAAAAAATATATATATTGGTACGTTGATAGGTGCAAGTCTAAAAAATAAGAGTTACAATCATTACGAACACTCTTTTCACAAAAAAATCTTAAAAAGGCTTAAGAATAAGATTCAAGCAGTATCTTCTGTTTATAGGGCTTAGATTTTCTATGTTGTGACAAACTCCAAAGGTGGTTACTTTGAGTTTTCTAAGTTGTGGCCTGAAATTAACATGAGATTAATTAAAAAAATTAAGCTAAAAAAGAAGATGTATGTGAAGATAAATACCAAAGAATATATATTCATTTTTCAAAAAAAGCAAACTTAATGACAGGACAACTTGCAAAAATGCAATTAATTAAAAGTTGGAGCTCAAGTCGAGCGTGCATTAATTAAAAGTTGGAGCTCAAGTCGAGCGTGCATGTAAAAACAAGATCCAAATTAAGGTACAACTTAGAAAAATGAACTTACAAGAATCAAGAGATAATGAGCTTAAATTTCTTAAGTTGTGACACGCTGTAAAGACGCTTACCTTTTCAAATAGGATTTACCAGAAATTTTATTATACGGTTCATTTTGATTTGCATGTGAATTTACTCACGCAACTAACTTTTGTACCTCATTTTGCTTTCATGTCGCTCAACCTCTAGCCATTCGTATTCATGTATATTAATGACTTAACATGTATTTTATTTTTTCATGAATATTTACTACAAAGAATAGTTCATATTGATGCTTGAAAGTTCTCGCACTGACTGATGTTTGCCTGCAACTAGATTCACTTAAACCTAAAGAAAGTCTGGTTATTACACGAAGATATGGCATGTATAATTACAGTGCTTGCAATAGGATGAATGGATTAATTAGTTAACTAGACTATGTTAACATTACTTGCATACCATGAGAAGCTTACTGACTTTTAATTGACTTGTGAATATATGCATCATTAATGTACAATCACACATAATGATAATTAGATTTAGCAAGTTTTTGTACTAAATTAATAATATTACCTTATAATACATATTGTGATGTTTTACTAATCTGAAAATTTTGGCAGCTTCAAAAGCATGTTTCAAGACACTGCCTTATTCGCTGAACATTGAGTCATTAGAGCAATCCCAAACTACCGTAAAGGTAATTCATATATGAATAGTTTTCCTTCTCTTCCAAGCCTACAGTTTAACATTATCGTAATAAACCCTTTTTTCTTCGAATCATCAATTTCATTCTCAATGTTAGTAAATATCAACTACTCCCATGAAAATAAAACAATACAGAAGGAGTCTACATGGTGCACACGAAATGCAAATCGAACACACTCGAGAGTTAACTTAGGCTGCACAAAAAGGACAAATCAGTATGATTTTATTCAGGTTAATATTAGCGATGCTTCTGGTTAGAAACAAAGCTTGTATCATTTTGCTCCTCACCAACCTAACTGAATGCGGCTTGTGTTTTCTTAAATTAGTTTGTTTAAAGTTCTCTACCATTTACACTGAAACTACTTGAAATATGGAAATTGGGTACTATTCTTCTTAGAGTAGATGATTGTAGAGGTGTGTAGATCAAATAATCCCACTTCTTTTTTCCCTTATACTAATGCTCTGTAATGATTAACAAGCAATTTTCAATCTAAGAAAAGCTTCTCAATTACTGCAAAAGAAAATCAACTTACATAAATCTTTCTGAGTAAAAGGACCACGAATCACTGCGGGCTACACCAAAATTGCACTAAGCAACTGCACACGTGCACGAATTCACCTCGGTGCGGATTTCTTACAAGAAGGCTGCAGGCTACAATACTCCTCCTGTGTGGCCTCCAGCAACAAGGGGACACTGTTTTTTGCATTCTTCGATCTTAAATTAGCGACATTTATTATATTCATAATTTTCTACAGTTTTCTTATTCTGAAATTTTTTTGGCCGATGATGATCTACAGAAAGATGAAAAAAAATTTGAGATTTGAATGGCATATTCTTTTAGGCAGCAATAATGTAGAAGAAGAGGAATGCAGGGTTTGGATGGGACTAATTCTGAGGCAACCACCTCAAGCAATCATCTCATAAGGTTTGGCATATTCTACTCAGTTTATTTGTCTTGCTTTGGTCGAGATAGTAATTGAGCCTCCTATGTCCAACATACTCTTTCTTCTTTTT
Organism: Tillandsia fasciculata; assembly: GCA_029168755.2. Taxonomy (NCBI): domain Eukaryota; kingdom Viridiplantae; phylum Streptophyta; class Magnoliopsida; order Poales; family Bromeliaceae; genus Tillandsia; species Tillandsia fasciculata. The sequence goes on along the minus strand of JAQOTM010000347.1, from coordinate 159,577 downwards.
TTTCCCTCTCATTTGCTTAACATTCTTATGAAATTGTATGCAGTATAATACAAATGCGGGAACCATCTGGGTATTCATTTTCTTTTGGGCTTTCATCGTCTACATTTTCAAATATTTTTAAGTATGACAATTGTAAATAAAGGCCATAGTTACTATCTGGGTCTTCATTTTACAAAAACTACCCAAATATAAATTGTGAAAGTTGTTTTTAGTAACTGTGGTCTTCATTTACCATAGAGTACAGTCCAGTTTAGTAACATCTTATTTACCATCTGGGTCCTCATTTTCAGTGGTACTTTTATTACAGTTTTATCTATTTTGTGTGTATCTGTCTGTGTATAACTGTGTGTGGTCGTGTGCTTCTCCTTCTCTTCATCTCTTTTCCTCTCCTTTTCTTCTTATCCCTGCGGGCTGGGAACTGCAGACAGCAGCAGCAATGACCAACCACAGATCCTCTTACATAGTTCTGTCATTGGTAGAATCATGTTAGCAGGTAAAGTTGTACTTCGAATTTCCTTAGCGGTTACTAAGCAGATTAAACACCTTATATTTTTTATGGTGCTATTCTCTTACATTGAGGACTGGATTCACTCCACTTAAATTTATGCTTTTTAAACTCCAGTGGATAAAGTGCAAATAGCTCTATTTGTTAACCCTTTTTTCTTTTGCATTTTACCCTCCCTTTTTTTGACATTTTCCTATAAATTCCACTTGGAGAGTTGGTTCATATGTAGTTGAGACCATGTATTATAATGGTTTATGAGTTGCTTCTTCATTTGTAGATTGGTTCTTTTTTTCTTTTGTTCCATAAAATATACTCCACAGTTGTTAATTGGTAGTTAAACATATTATGACACAGCAAAAATATAATACAAATGATTGGTTTTCCTTCTCTCCTTCTCTATTTCTTACTTGATTTTCGTGATGGGTTCAAGTTCCTAAATTCTCTTTGTTTTTAATTTGTTGTTGGAAATTTCCTACTACTTTTGTTAATAATCATATGCCAATTTCTGATGAAAGGGACACATAAAATCTGAAAGAGGCACAAACTCAGAAAAACATGAAAACCTTACTTTTTAGCACCTTTTTGTTGAACAATTCTGCTTCTACTCACCTAATAATGTAACATACTTCAATTGCTCTTTTAATCTTTTGATGAATAGTGCTTTACAAGTCAAATTTATCTGCTAAGGACAGCAACATTATTCGACTGAATCCCAAAGAAAAAACAGTGCAGATACTTGCAAAATACATTTTCTGTTAACTGAAGTGGATTAACTGAATAACTATTCAGTATTATACTGTACCAACACAGGATAAAGTTGTTCCACTTTCTTTGTAAATCTGTGAGCAGATTTGTGGGCAAAAGTTGTGCTTTGATCATCTAAAAAAAATTGTGCGGAATTTCTCTTTCCTTCGATTGATCCGTGCCATGGTGTGGTGTACTGTGCTGTTGTTTCCTGGACAGTCTCTCTAATTGGGAAGTTAATGTTATTTTCCTCAATTAATGTTACTTATATATACCCTTTTTGATTTCCTGTTTTCCTGAATAGATTCTATTATATACTCCCGTTTTAGTAAACATATCCTCTTACATACTGATTGGTAAGTTAATGTTATTTTTCTCATTAATGTTGGTTTTTGTTCTTCTCTGGTTTCTAAAAACTGATTCGTAGACAAGCATTTTTTAGTTCCCTGTTTTACTGAAAAGGTTAGGCACGGATTAAAATTTTCACAGATTATTTACCTATTTCAAATTAAGGTTGTACATATATAACTCTCAAAGGAAGCTACACCAAAACAGGGCAGCTAAACTAAAAAAAAATTAAGGTATATGAGGTGATGATGATTCGATGCTGCTCATTTGAACAACAGTTATTTATCACGTTCAGTTATTCGAATTGACGCAAGCCTAAATCTCTCTACTTTCCTTCGAATATTGGGTCATGTCATAAGAGTTTTATGGTAAGGCAACTTAGACGGCCTAAGGCAACTATTGCAACCATTTCACTCTCGATAGAATTTTCATATCATAAGAGTTTTATGGTAAGGCAGCTTGGACAACCTAAGGCAACTATTGCAACCATTTCACTCTTGATAGAATCTTGGATCGAAAGGTAGAAAATTTTGTGGATAGATATTAATGTGATTAACCAAAAGTATATCTGAGAGCATATCTAAGCCTCTATTACTTACTCTTTACTGTTATGTGCTGTTTGCTCTCTACTTTGGTCGGCAAAAGAACGTTGCCTGTACACGATTCGTTTGAGTTCTCTTTTGTGCTGTACATGGTTTGCACTGTGTACATTGTTGGTCTCCTATTGATGGTGCAAATTGATTGTAGGATGCAATTAAATATTTGTGAATGAATTGTAGAATACAATTAAATATTTGTCAAGGATTTTTGTTGTTCTTGCTCTCATTCTTCCCCGCAGATTTGGGTGCCTGCTATGGTGAGCCCCTATTTTAGTATCGGATGCAGATAATGTCGATTGTGTTTACACATTACTTTGATTAGTACCAGATTTGTTTAAATTCAGTTTTGTTCTATCCATGTTTAGAACTTCGTACATTGTTGGACTCCTAATGATGATGTAAGTCAGTTGTAAGATGCAATTGAATATTTGCAATCAAATTCCATTTTAATTCTTCCTTCCGAATTTCGATGTCTGGTATGGTGAGTTCTCCCTTTAATATTCTGTGCGACTAATGTGAATTGCATTTTGTTCAACTGCCTGCTGTTGTTGCCTGCACTGTTACCTATTTTGTATTCGGAATACTCTAAAATGTAGGATGCATGTAAGGTGCCTTCTCTTGATCCACTATATTAATATGGTTAGTTCCCATAAGAACTTGGATGTCTAATATTTTCTGACAAAAGACCCCAAACTCTTATGCAGGAATGCCGACCATTCTTAGAGAATTAAGCATGCGTGTTGCCTTTCGGGTGCCTACTATAGTGAATTCTAACCTTAATATTGAGTGCAACTAATGTAAATTGCATTTTGTTCAATTGCCTACTGTTGTTCTTACCTATTTTGTATTCGAAGTGCTCTAAAATTTGGAATGCATGTAAGGTGTTTTTTGTTGACCCGCCATATTAAGATAGTTAGCCTTCATAAAAAATTCCCAATGTCTAATATTTTCTGACAAGAAATCCCAAACTCTTATGCAGGTGTACCGGCCGTTCACAGGAAATTAAGCAAGTGTGTTGCCTTGTGGCGAGCAAGTCTGCAGCTCTATTCAGGGTAAGCAAATATTATTTATTATTTTTACATGGAACTTTAACTACCTCTGCCGAAATTGTTTCCTACTACTATTAGAAAAAAAAAAATTTGTGTGTGATGAATACTCATAAGCATAGGGATTTACATACATTCCTGCTGTCGATTATTAGGCCATTCTTCTGTTGCTTTCGGTCTACCTACTCTAATTGATACTTTACTCTCCTTCATATATTCATGCTTCCCTTCTTATCTTGCACAACCCATACACTAAAAAATGAAAAAATATATATATATATTGCGGTATGGTTGAAAAAACAATATTCTGGTATACTTCCGCATGATAAATGATGGCATACTTTTTGTATGCCTCTCTCTTACTTTTTCATGGTTAGAAATCAAGGTGATTCCCGTAATTGCCGTTTAAAGAATAAACCCTTCCGGCACGCTTAAAGATAAGAAAACAAATACATATTTTATGCACCTCTCATCTCTAATTGAAGAAAACATTTTTTTTTGGTACATTGCTTTATTTTGATTCTTAATGTGTAGGAATCAACGATGGAACATGATGCCTATTTGTTATGCTGCTCTGCTTTGGTTCTTAATGTGTGGAAATCAAAGGTGGAAGACAAGCAATATGTATTTTCCATGCACATCTATGTGAACACGTTGTAAATAAAAAAAAGATGATGTGGTATTAATATGTGGAGAAAATGCATCTCTGTGGTATTTCAATTCTTAGTATATATGTCTTCATTTGATTGTATTTTGTTCTCAATTTGTATTATCATTTGTTTCTTTCTTTTGTTCTCCCTTGAATGTAAATATAATTGCCCATCTTTGATTGTTTTTTTCCCCACCAAAAAAAGCTTATTATTTTGGTGTGTATCTCTATTTAAAAATATTACTGTAATTTTTCAAATGTACAGTGAACTCTAATATCAATGTGTAAATTCAGTTCATTTTGTATATGTAGTTATCAAATGTCAAGTGAATTTTATTGTGAAGAATTACTTTGTGATCCAAACCGCTCTTACTGCATTATAACAGTTCTTTGACATACTCTATTTCAAAATAGTATTTCAAAAACTGGTCATTCTCCTTTATAGTCAATTAAATAGTCATTTTGTTTTTTCAGCATCACTCAAATTAAACCTTGGTTGTTTTGAATTGAAAATCATATTTTTGTTGATATGTTTATCCTTTACGATTAAATTTGTTTCCTCAAATTAGTTTTTGAAGTTCTCTTTCGATTTTCTGTAGTATATCCACATTATTTTGAATTACATGTAATGCAATGTATAACATGAAAAATAATATTTGTTGAACAAATTAGACCCGCGGCGCAGCGCGGGCCTTCACTAGTAATTATTATTTCAAAAGTATATCCTGGCTGCTTTCCAAATCCCCAAAAGAGAGAGAGAGAGAGAGAAACAAACAAAGTAAAAGGATTAGAGAATGAAGAATAGGGAATGAAAGCAAAGACCTTATTCTAAACCTAAATTTTGTGCTATTGTCAGTAATAAAATTTGTTATGTGGAATCAACAGAAGACAATTTGATTCAACTGCTGCATTAAGCATTGTTACGTTTCCAAATTCTGTTCTTTGCGATTGAAGGCACATAGGGATGAACTTTTCTATTTATATTATTTTGGTTAGCTAGCTAATCTAGTTTTCCAAATTAGAAACAAAGAAAAGGTACTATTAAAGTTACTATTACTAGTACTTAGTAATTTTTTGTTGTCAAACAAAAAACTTCAAAAAAAAAAAAAAATAATATATTTGTCAATTTACCTATAAGGCCCAAAGTTCAAACCCAACTAGGCTTATGTACCAATTTTGTGAGAAAACAAACAATCTGACCCATTTAATCCAGATATAAAGTATTCGGCCTATCAAGAAATCTTGAGAGCACGGAGAGTGTCTAGCATAAATATAAGTAATGGAGTTTTTCCTGCAGCGGCCAGACTTCGCGATGCATAACACAAGTATATACTTAAAAAGGCTTCATTATGTACCACAACAAAATTAATGTCATGATATAAGTGTTTTTTTTTTTTTTTTTTTTTTTTTTTTTTAAAAAAAAAAAAAAAAAAAAAAAACACTTATATCAGTCGTGCCGTCCAAATTTCGGGGCTATGTAATACTCGTGAATTTCGAATTTAAAATTTTAGTATAAAGTTTAAAATTCTATATATATATATATATATATATATATATATATATATATATATATATATATATATATATATATATATTATATATATATAAGTTAGAAATTCTATAAATATATATACAGCTATGCTGGAATGTTATTAATAGCATCAAGTCATTGGTGCTATTAAGTTTTCAACCCTTGGATTAAAAGATGTGTGGTTGAGATGATAGCGGGCCCCTTGGGTTTAATAGGTGGTTGGGAAAATAGTAAAATCTAACGAGAAAAAATAATCAAAAAGATTGATCTAAGGGTAGAAAACTTGATAGTACCAAATGTTTGGTGTTATCGATAGCATAGTAGCCGGACACTATATATATATATATATATATATATATATATATATATATATATAGTTGAGTTATGACTTAAGTTATGACTTAAGTTATGAATAGCAACTTATAAAAATTTCAAATTTTTTCTGGGAAGTTGGCTAGCTTGACCTATCTGGATCCAAACTCGACGATGTAAATACACGATTTGAACGATCTCATCAATCTGAGTGCAATGTTGCAGTTCAAATTTATGTCTGATGAGCCTAGGTCATCATAAAGCATGCAAAAGAGTGGAATTCATCGTATTAATTATTTGATTGACAAAATGGAGCCCAAATGCGACGAATCAAAATCACTACTCGATAGGTCTCGTCGAGCTGAACGTCGTGGTGTCGTCCGTTTTTCTATTTAACGAGTCGAAAGCCTCGAAAAGCATAAAATACAATAGATTTAAGGGTATTTTCTTAAAGTGTATTTTCTTAAAAGTCTTGGTATTTTATGTAAGGTTTTGGACCAAAATCCTTGGAGAGGGACCTCTTTGCATGAAATATCTAGAGTTAAAAACCTAGCTCGAAATAATTAAGGTTTAAGGACTATGTAGCAAATTATGCCTAATGCTACAAGAGGAGCTCTAGGGTTTCTCCAAGAGAAAACCCTAGCCTTACCCAGCTGGAAACTGCAGCATCCACGACTCCTCCTCTTTTTCCTCAGTCTTTCCCATGTAACTGCACCGCCGGCCGCCGGCTCCCCTCGCCGGAAAATCAACAAGAAGCAAGAACCATCTTGTTCTCGGGTTGTGGAGAAGGAGAGGGCATCAAACTTCATAGAAGTGTGCCTGGTTCCCCTGCGGCTTTTCCCTACATCCAAAAGCCAAACCTGAGGAGCTTGGTTGCGTGGATTCGCCACACGACCCCGGAGGGCCATTATCTTCTTCCTTGGATCCGGCAAAGGTGAGGTCGCCTTCATATGGTTTTTATTGCTTCATGGACACCTCCTTCCTCTCTTGCACCTCTCTGAGACTATGACGCCCCACTTCCCAGGGGGTCACCCATCCTAGAACTACTCTAGCTCTAGGACGCTTAACTCTCATGTTCCTCTTGGATCTTGCTACCATCCAAAATGCTATAGCCGGGTTAGAGATTTAGTCCTATTATATCATTTATATAGAGGACTAATCCAAATTCTGGGGGTGTCACAGAGACTCTCCCTGCAAAGCCCCGATGTTGGGGATGCGCCGGGTTGCCGGCGTGAATAAAAGACCCGCCGGAACCCTAGTTCGAGCCGCCGTAGCTGTACGCCGTACCCGATGTCTCGGACACATATCGAATATGCTAAGCATCTTCTTCTAACCCTATAGAGGTGCTCCATGAAGTTTCATGGCGATTGATTAAGTGTAGAAGTCGCAGCAAGAAACCCTAATTTCGGGTCATTATGCCTTGGCCAAGCTTGGTCGTACACCGCTACGGTCGTACACCGCTACCACCGTTCCCTACCGTCGGCCATCCTCTTGGTTGACTTTCTCTCATCAAAACAGTCCAGTAGGTACCCTTGCATGAGTTTGGAAACCCCTGCTTGGCTTCCTCCCCATTTTACTACTCCTCAGTGGCCACATGGCCTTTCCCCGGCCAACCGCAGCATCGTACACCGGCGTCGGAGCTACAGGCATGGTGGGCACTCCTTGCAACCTCCCTGTGTTGATGCTTGCCTTAGTTTGCACCTTAAGCTTGAGCTCTGTAGTGTTGCTCCAAACTGTCACGCCCCGGTGGTAGTTTGAAAGTGAAAAATGACCCAAATTTTTTTCTAAATGCCTTTACCCCGGCAAGTGCCCAGATCTGCCACATACACAAGATCACCCTAAATAAACGGACAGAGTCTTCCTTATATATGCACAGTTTGCCAACATATACAATCACCAATCATCACCAGTTTAACATACACATATTCGAATAAGGGTTCAATTAAACTTTTACATCATTCAAAGGAAAGTCGCCCACTCGGCATACTCCAAGTTGAAAGGATAAAGCCACAAGGTTTTAAAATAGTGCCTACCCGACACTTTCATTTTTAAATTTCATAATTGTTTTAACTTTTCAAAAGATATTCACATTTCGCATACAACCATCACAAGATAAGAATGAAAAACTAAAAGTTCATTATCCCAATGCCATCATGGCGCTCAAGTGTTCCTACTGTGACGCCCCACTTCCCAGGGGTCACCCATCCTAGAACTACTCTAGCTCTAGCACGCTTAACTCTCATGTTCCTCTTGGATCTTGCTACCATCCAAAATGCTATAGCCGGGTTAGAGATTTTAGTCCTATTATATCATTTATATATATAGAGGACTAATCCAAATTCCGGGGGTGTCACATTCTTCCCCCCTTTAAGCCCTGACGTCCACGTCAGGCTCAAGCACACTCACAAGCACCAGGCGATGTGAGACTCGTCTCGCTAGCCTTAGCCGACCTTGTGAGGAGCTGCACTCCACTCACAACGGTCATTAGCCGGGGAGCCTCGCTCTACCCGCTATATAACCCTGGCTCAGCCGAGACTCATCTCACATTTCTGGCTGGTGAATGGCTCTGATACCAACTGTGACGCCCCACTTCCCAGGGGTCACCCATCCTAGAACTACTCTAGCTCTAGCACGCTTAACTCTCATGTTCCTCTTGGATCTTGCTACCATCCAAAATGCTATAGCCGGGTTAGAGATTTTAGTCCTATTATATCATTTATATAGAGGACTAATCCAAATTCCGGGGGTGTCACACCTACATCTATGTCATAATACAATCCACATCACATTCTGTTCAAGTATCATGCATTCAACATCCACCAAATGTAATGATCGAAAGAGGAGTAAAAAGGGTCACCGAAATGACGTAATGCGAGTCACTCATGAGCCGACGCCTCTACTCCGTCCCCGCCGGAACCTGTCACATGGTGGGAGTCAGTGACTAAAAACATAGGAAGGAAAACCGACAACATAATAATAACATGCTGTAATTGGTACAAAAGTAAATAGGACATCAAACGGTAATCCGGAACATCCAATCCATCCTCACCATCCCTTAGTCTGTAGACCTAAGGAATTACCAAACCCGCTCATTCCTTTCGTGCCCTTTTACCCTCACCATTATGCCACGGAGAGCCCCTACGAAGTCATCACGTAGAGATCACGGGTCCTTAGACCACTACCTCGGAAAAATACATCCTTGCAGTGACCAAACTGCTGGTGCACGTGACTGCGCCATGAGCTCCATAACCTTGTACCTGTAGACTAGATCGCGGTAGCTGTACCTGATAAAGTCATGTGTTCAACCTTGTCCCTTTTTGTATGTACCAATTTTGCCAAAATATTCAACACCTTGTCCTTCTTTATCCCGTGAAATAGATATATCGAAAATACTATAAAAAGGGAGAGGAGGGCCGGACTCCATGTAGTGTCCCAGTTTTCCCCCTATGTTTTTCCCCTGTTCGGGGTGTGGAACACCTAGTGTTGGTGTGTTGGGCCCCAACATGTCAAAGTGATGTGTTGTTTGGACTTAGGGTGGATTTGGAAGCAAGCCTGACCTTCGGCTGACTTTGCCGAATATTAGGAATGGAATCAGGCTAAACGGAGGCCGTATTTGGATTCAGCGCGGAAAAACGCTTGAAAACGGCTATTTACTTATTTAATTTGGAGTCCGGATGCCCAAAAACGGACCCCCGGAAGTTTTCTGTGCAAAATGGTGCATGGGGGACCTGTGGACCGGCCGGGGACACGTGGCGGCCTCTTATTGGGCCGGCGCGCCACTCCCGGTCCACGGAACGGGCCGCCGGTGCACGGTGCACCGGCGGGCCACGTGGCAGGCACCGGTTGGTCCGGTCCAGGGCGCGCGGCGCACGGGAGGGTGCGCGGGCAGCGCGGGCAGGCCGGGCAGGCGTGGGGTGAGGCGCGGTGCACGGTGCACCGGGGCGCGCCACGTGGCGGCCCCGGGTTGGACGGCGCAGGTGCGCGCGGTGCACCCGCAGGCGCGCGCCTGCGGCCGTACGCACGCGCGGGCGCAGGCGCGCAGGCGGCGCGGCAGCGGCGGCCGGCGGCCGTGTCGGGCGGGAAAGCGGGGGCCACGTGGCGCCCCGCCATTGGCGGGCGCCACCCACCCCGCCGCCCCGCAGGGGGACGCGTGGCGCGTCCCCGCTGGGCCCGCACGGCTGCCGCCTGTTTGGCGGACACGTGGCGGGCCCTGGGCCGGGTTGGACAGGTGGTCGGACGGGGCAGGATTCCGTGTGCGGCCCGGGTTGGGCTGGGCCGCACTGTAGCCGCCCGGAAGTTGATGGGCCGGGCCGCACTGTTCACGCCCGAATGTGGGCCTGGGCACTGTAGCCGCCCGGAAGTGGGGACACAGAGGGAATTTTCCCAAATATTTTTGTGGGCCTATAAATAGGCCCCCTCCCCTCTCTTGTTGGGCTTTTTTCGAGAGTTTGAGAGGGTTTGAGAGGGAGAGGTCTATAGAGAAGTTTTTCCTCTCACATTTTTCTACCTCGTGGTGCGTTCCCAGATTTTTGGGAAGATCGACAGCGGCGTTCCGGATTTTACAGTGTGCCTCGGTTTTCCCCCATTTCGGCCCGTTATCGTCGCATTTCAGTCCGAGGAGTCCCCTGCGCAGCACGGAAGTCCGATTCCGACGATTTCTTCGCCAGTGTGTTCCTAAGAGGTAGGGCTTCGTTTTTCGTGTTGATGGTTTCTCCAGATTCCGATTCTTTGGCACGATTCCCGAGGTGATTTGACACCCCATTTTGCTGGTTGGATTTTTGGACAGCGGCGACTTCGACGAATTATTTCTCCGCGTAGGAATATCGGATCGGGGTGATTCAAGAGTCGATTTTGGGCGATTTTTCGCGAGGAACGCAACCGTGATTTTTCTGGGATTTTAGGAGCTTGAGACAGAGGTGAAAATTCCTCGTTTTGCGTGCTGATTTTAAAACAGCAAATGTGTGTTTGGAAACTGTAATATTTACACCATGTACACTTATGTGATGTTGTAGGATATTGTTGCAGCTGACGGTGTGTTTAGAGGACAGCAGGTATTTTCTGGGTGTTGTGTGCACGCTTTTCGAGGTGGGTGGTTGCGTATCCCTCTTTATTGACTTGCACACTAGGAATAAAAGAGTTCCCAATTATACATGTGATAGATAACTTGTGATGTATGAACCTATTGCATATGGCCCCTAAATTAATTTAGTAGCTTCTATGTGATAAATCTGGGACAAGAAAATTGGACAATTGCTATATCGTGAACCGCATGCAAATTAGTAACCCAACAATATTTTTAAAATAGTTCTAAAATTATTCTTCACATGAAACTTAGTTCCTTTCTAAATGTTTTTAAAAGAGAACACTTGCATGCTCATTGGACATCTAGTTAGGCCACTATCTTACTGCAGCACTATATTATGGGACTTGACTTAGGAGAAAACATGTGTTATTGTTATTCTTCTCTATCGTTGCATGTTGCTCGAGTCTGATCGGGATTTTGAGATAGTGGTGTCTGAACCTTGAGTTTGGGACAGTTGGGATTGTCTTAGGGGATTGTGGGGCATAGTGGCAACCGCGGATGATAGGCGGTTGACCAGATGTTTTTACTTTATCAGATTGGGGTCTATGGGTTCAGCGGTAACCGCGGATTTTGGGCGGTTGACCGGGTGTTATTATCACACCAGATTGGGGACCAGGATTGCATTAGTGGATGGAGTTTCCCACTTTTGAGTACTATCGCATCAGATTGGGTATTAGACTTCTCTAGTGGACGGTGTTTCCCACTTATTGAATACTGTTGCATCCGATCGGGATTTCATTAGTGGACGGAATTCCCACCTTGATCATAGTCTTGATCCAGTCCTGCTATTGTGAGACATTGGTTACAGAGAGGCTTGATACAGAGATACTTTACTCGTGTGGGTCGCTCCCCTCGAGTGCCACTCCGGAGTAGGCTTTTGACCGTGACGGTGCCGGTCGTGAGTTGTGAGTGATGACACAGTTGGTGAGTTGTGAGTGATGACACAGTTGGTGAGTTGTGAGTGATGACAGAGCAGGCAGTGCCAGTATTTCCTGGCCCTCTGATTGGGTTTCTTTGGGCAGTCAGCTTTATAGTTGCATACATACAGTTATCTTTTGGCACTGCATTTAGAGGCATAGTAGTGGTAGTCCCTTTTCAGCAGTCTTTATTGCATACCACTGTTCTTTCCTTTTTGCCTCTTTATTCCTAGTGGGTGCGTCAGCATTAGAGGTTTTACCCACTAGGGGAGGCTACTGGTTTATCTAGTAGTTCTCACCCCCATTATTGTTGTTTCTTGTCCTCTTTTCCCCTTTGTTTTGCAGAGTCGACTGTGGGAGCTGCTGGGCCTTCAGCGGCAGATCGAGGTAAGAGGATTGCCGACTAGCTAGATCGTCTACCCCGAGCGAGAGATTAGCTAGACTTTTACTGTACTCCCCTTTTGTATCTCAGACTACAGTAGTTTACTTTTGGGTCTGGCTGTGGCCAGCTGGTTGTATATTTATGGTGAGCTGGGAGTTTATTGTACTTTTATTTCAGTTTACAGTTTATTTCAGTCTGAGATTACTGTTAGTTCTATTAGTTTAGCTCTGTTTATGCTCTTCTACTGTATATTATCTATCTGAGCAGGTTACCAGCGCTTCGTGTACATGGAAAATTCTGTGTACACGGCGGATCTGTTGGCGGGCCCGGGTTCTGGTTACCCCCGGGGCGTGACAGATTAAGTTGGTATCAGAGCTTAGGGATAGGTCAGTTGGGACTTAGGAAACCCTAGGCTTTTGGCAGACCCTAGGATGATAGGGCGTGAGAGACGTGACACTTTGCGAAAGTCGTTGATTTATTTATTGGACTCTTCCAGTGAGTGAGGAGGGATCGACATACCCAATTTCTGGTGGACAGTTATGTTGGCTGCAGACAACATAAAGTCACAGAAATAGGGGGATGTCTTTGACTTTCGCTAGATTGGGTCGTGTGGGGTTTTATTGCTGATTCGTGCTTTTTTTTGTGACAGTATGTCGCCCCGTCGTCGTTTTTCCGCCGGGGATATCCCCACCCCTTCTGAGGAGCCCGAGCAGGCGGTATCTGTAGAGCTGGGGGAACTGCGGGCCTTGGTGACCCATTTGGTGGCGAGGAGCTTTCGACAGGACCAGCGTCTGGAGCAGCTACTGGCGCAGAGAGGTGATCCGGCAGTTGGAGAGAGGGCTAGGGCTTCGGAGCAGCGTTATGAGAGGAAACGCCCAGCCCCGGTTGTTGTTGGACAGGCCAGTTCTTCTAGACGGCCACGGTTTCGCGGCAGGTGTGTTTTCTGTAGAGGACGACATCCCTCAGGTACCTGTGACTTGAGGCGGGGTCGATGCTTCCGATGTGGACAGTCTGGCCACGTTCGAGCTTCGTGCCCCCTTTCGACCTTAGTACCCCCTTCTTCAGCGTTGGCCCCTATCGCATCCCAGCAAAGATCTCAGCAGCAGCAGCAGACACGACCATTGCGGGCCCCCAGCGGTTGTATTTTCTGTGGAGGTCAGCATTTTCCCGGCACCTGCGACCAGCGGTGGGGTCGCTGCTATAGTTGTGGACAGCCTGGGCACATTCGGGTTGCGTGCCCCTCGGGGACGGCTACGGCACCTACTTTAGTGTCCGTCCCTACTACTTCCCAGCTACGACCGGGAGCTTCACCGACAGGTCTCCAGGCAGACCGAGTTTCGCCTCTACGCCCTTCTGGTGAGAGACAGCCGTTGTTGAGCGGTCAGGATAGCTTAGCGCAGGCGGGGGATTCTACTACGGCTGACCGTGTGGTGGCAGGTATGGTCTATTTCTGGCATTTGGATTCATATCTTTTGTTACTGGAGCTTCGCATTCTTTCATTAGTAGATCATTTGCATCATTACATGGGTTAGAGATAGGATCTTTGCCACGTGCACGATAGGTTCAGATTCCCGGTCACACTTTGCACGTGAAGGAGTGTTGTTGGTCCTGCCTGATGCGGATCGAGTCCTGGATTATGCCAGCAGACCTGTTGGTCTTGAGACAGCTGCGGGACTTTGATGTGGTTCTCGGGATGGACTGGCTGGCTCGATATTTTGCGACAATTAACTGTGCCGAGAGGACTGTCACTTTTAGAGAGCCAGGCCAGGAGGTGTGGATGTACCGGGGATGTCAGAGTGCTTTCTTTGCCTCTATGGTTTCGACTTCCCGAGCGAGGCGGATGATTCACCGAGGATGTGTAGCCTTTTTGGCTAGTGTTGTTGAGGGGCCTACGGCGGCACCGGGACTCGGGGATATTCCTATCGTCCGCGAGTTTTCGGATGTGTTTCCACCTGAGCTGACTAGTATGCCGCCTGACAGAGAGATCGAGTTGTGATTGACGTAGTTCCAGGAACTGCGCCAATCTCTAAGGCTCCTTATCGGATGGCACCAGCTGAGCTGAGAGAGCTTAAAGCACAGTTGCAAGATTTGATGGATAAGGGTTTCATTAGACCCAGTGTGTCGCCCTGGGGAGCACCGGTGCCATTCGTGAAGAAGAAAGATGGGCCACTTAGACTGTGTGTGGACTTTAGGGAGCTGAATAAAGTGACCATCAAGAACAAGTACCCTCTGCCGCGCATCGACGATCTCTTTGATCAGCTGCAAGGGCCTTGTGTATTTTCCAAGATTGATCTACAGTCTGGTTACCACCAACTGAAGGTGAAGGCCGAGGATATTCCTAAGACTGCTTTCAGATCACGGTACGGGCATTATGAGTTTACAGTTATACCGTTTGGATTGACTAATGCCCCTGCCGCCTTTATGGACTTGATGAACAGGATATTTCGGCCATTCTGGATCGATTTGTGGTGGTGTTCATTGATGATATCCTTGTTTACTCCCGGAGCGAGGCCGAGCATGAGGAGCACTTGAGGACTGTGCTACAACTTCTACGGGAGAAGAAGTTGTACGCCAAGCTGGCAAAGTGCGAGTTTTGGCTTCGGGAGGTAGCTTTCTTGGGCCATGTGATTTCCGCCGCCGGTGTAGCTGTAGACCCGGCGAAGATTGAGGCAGTTCGTGATTGGCCCCGACCGACGACTGTATCAGAGGTGCGCAGCTTCATGGGATTAGCTGGTTATTATCGTCGGTTTGTGGAAGGCTTTGCGAAGCTTTCCACACCCCTCACTCGGTTGACGCGTAAAGGGGTTAAGTTTATCTGGAGTGAGGACTGCCAGAGGAGCTTCGAGGAGCTGAAGGACAGACTGATGACTGCTCCTATCCTTTCCCTCCCTGTTATGGGGAAAGGATATGTGATCTACAGTGACGCATCGCACAGTGGACTCGGTTGCGTGTTGATGCAGGATGGGAGGGTAATTGCTTATGCATCGAGACAGCTCAAGGATTACGAGAAGAATTACCCTACCCACGACTTAGAGCTCGCTGCCGTGGTGTTTGCACTGAAGCTTTGGCGCCATTACCTGTACGGGGAGCATTGTGAGATCTACACCGACCACAAGAGCTTAAAGTATCTGTTCACACAGAAGGAGCTGAATTTGAGGCAGCGCAGGTGGTTAGAGCTACTAAAGGATTATGATGTGGATATCCTTTACCACCCAGGCAAGGCTAACGTGGTCGCTGATGCATTGAGCCGGAGAGCAGTTCAGAGTTTGTCTATGTTGATCACAGACCAGGCGCCCCTATTGGAGGAGATGAGACGGCTCGAGATAGAGGTTGTGTCCCCTGGGGTCTCTGCTAGACTGACGTCATTAGTCGTGCAGCCCACTCTGCTGGACAGGATCAGGGAGAAACAGAGTGAGGACCCCCACTTGACCAGGATTCGAGATCAGCTTCCGAGTGATCAGTCAGGGGATTTTACAGTGGATGCTGCGGGAGTACTGAGGTACAGGGACCGAGCATGTGTGCCAGTGGATGCTGAGATCAGAGAGCAGATATTGAGAGAGGCCCATTATACACCTTATACCCTTCATCCTGGGGGGACTAAGATGTATAAGGACCTCAAGGCACATTTTTGGTGGAATGGCATGAAGAGGGATGTCGGGAGATTTGTGGCCCAGTGTTTGACTTGTCAGCAAGTAAAAGCTGAGCATCGGGTGCCAGCTGGCAAGTTACAAAGTCTCCCATCCCTGAGTGGAAATGGGACCACATTACCATGGACTTCGTGGTCGGATTGCCGAGGGCACAGGGCGGAGCAGATGCTATCTGGGTAGTGGTGGATCGACTTACCAAGTCAGCGCACTTTTTGCCTATGCAGACTACTTG
The DNA here is from genome assembly GCA_029168755.2 of Tillandsia fasciculata. NCBI lineage: Eukaryota > Viridiplantae > Streptophyta > Magnoliopsida > Poales > Bromeliaceae > Tillandsia > Tillandsia fasciculata. Next base: position 143,582 of record JAQOTM010000347.1, on the reverse strand, counting down.
GCCACTCGAGCGACTAGCCCAGTTGTACCTTGATGAGATTGTGAGATTGCATGGAGTACCCGCCTCCATTGTGTCAGATAGAGATCCGAGGTTTGCCTCGCGTTTTTGGGGGAGTTTGCAGGCCGCGATGGGGACTCAGCTCAGATTCAGTACAGCTTTTCATCCCCAGACTGATGGGCAGTCAGAGCGGACTATACAGATCTTGGAGGACATGCTGAGGGCTTGCGTCTTGGATTTTGGCGGAGGTTGGATTCGGCACTTATCCTTGGTTGAGTTTGCGTACAACAACAGCTTTCAAGCGAGCATACAAATGGCTCCGTTTGAAGCGTTGTATGGACGCAAATGCCGATCACCACTTTATTGGAGTGACGTAGGCGAGAGACGGACCTTGGGGCCAGATATACTGCTAGAGGCAGAGGAGAAGGTCCGGGTGATTCGACAGCATCTTCAGACCGCTCAGAGCCGACAGAGGAGCTATGCTGATGTTCGGCGACGAGACTTAGAGTTTCAGGTTGGAGATCATGTATTTTTGAAAGTCTCGCCGTCCAAGGGGATCAGGAGGTTCGGCATTCGCGGGAAACTCAGCCCCCGATACATTGGACCATTCGAGGTGTTGGAGCGTATCGGGCCTGTTGCTTATCGACTTGCACTTCCCCCGAGACTGGCTGGTGTCCACGATGTTTTCCATGTTTCCACACTGAGGAGGTACGTCTTCGACCCGTCGCACGTCATCGACTTTGCACCCCTCGAGATCAGCGAGGATTTGAGATATGAGGAGCGTCCAGTGCGGATTCTTGATCGGGAGGTGAAAGAATTGCGCAATCGGACCATTCCCTATGTGAAGATCCTTTGGAGCAATCATGATGAGCGCGAGGCGACGTGGGAGCCAGAGTCAGAGATGATGGACGCCTACCCCTACTTGTTCGAGGCTCTGGATTGAGGTATGATTTTAGTTTCGAGGACGAAACTTTTGTTAGTGGGGGAGGATGTAGTGTCCCAGTTTTCCCCCTATGTTTTTCCCCTGTTCGGGGTGTGGAACACCTAGTGTTGGTGTGTTGGGCCCCAACATGTCAAAGTGATGTGTTGTTTGGACTTAGGGTGGATTTGGAAGCAAGCCTGACCTTCGGCTGACTTTGCCGAATTTTAGGAATGGAATCAGGCTAAACGGAGGCCGTATTTGGATTCAGCGCGGAAAAACGCTTGAAAACGGCTATTTACTTATTTAATTTGGAGTCCGGATGCCCAAAAACGGACCCCCGGAAGTTTTCTGTGCAAAATGGTGCATGGGGGGACCTGTGGACCGGCCGGGGACACGTGGCGGCCTCTTATTGGGCCGGCGCGCCACTCCCGGTCCACGGAACGGGCCGCCGGTGCACGGTGCACCGGCGGGCCACGTGGCAGGCACCGGTTGGTCCGGTCCAGGGCGCGCGGCGCACGGGAGGGTGCGCGGGCAGCGCGGGCAGGCCGGGCAGGCGTGGGGTGAGGCGCGGTGCACGGTGCACCGGGGCGCGCCACGTGGCGGCCCCGGGTTGGACGGTGCAGGTGCGCGCGGTGCACCCGCAGGCGCGCGCCTGCGGCCGTACGCACGCGCGGGCGCAGGCGCGCAGGCGGCGCGGCAGCGGCGGCCGGCGGCCGTGTCGGGCGGGAAAGCGGGGGCCACGTGGCGCCCCGCCATTGGCGGGCGCCACCCACCCCGCCGCCCCGCAGGGGGACGCGTGGCGCGTCCCCGCTGGGCCCGCACGGCTGCCGCCTGTTTGGCGGACACGTGGCGGGCCCTGGGCCGGGTTGGACAGGTGGTCGGACGGGGCAGGATCCCGTGTGCGGCCCGGGTTGGGCTGGGCCGCACTGTAGCCGCCCGGAAGTTGTGGGCCGGGCCGCACTGTAGCAGCCCGAATGTGGGCCCACTGTGCGCCCGAAAGTGGGGACACAGTGGGAATTTTCCCAAATGTTTTGTGGGCCTATAAATAGGCCCCCTCCCCTCTCTTCTTGGGCTTTTTCCGAGAGTTAGAGAGAGAATGAGAGGGAGAGGTCTATAGAGAAGTTTTTCCTCTCACACTTTTCTACCTCGTGGTGCGTTCCCAGATTTTTGGGAAGATCGACAGTGGCGTTCCGGATTTTACAGTGTGCCTCGGTTTTCCCCCATTTCGGCCCGTTATCGTCGCATTTCAGTCCGAGGAGTCCCCTGCGCAGCACAGAAGTCCAATTCCGACGATTTCTTCGCCAGTGTGTTCCTAAGAGGTAGGGCTTCGTTTTTCGTGTTGATGGTTTCTCCAGATTCCGATTCTTTGGCACGATTCCTGAGGTGATTTGACACCCTATTTTGCTGTTTGGATTTTTGGACAGCGGCGACTTCGACGAATTATTTCTCCGCGTAGGAATATCGGATCGAGGTAATTCAAGAGTCGATTTTGGGCGATTTTTCGCGAGGAACGCAACCGTGATTTTTTTGGGATTTTAGGAGCTCAGGACAGAGGTGAAAATTCCTCGTTTTGCGTGCTGATTTTTAAAACAGCAAATGTGGGTTTGGAAACTGTAATATTTACACCATGTACACTTATGTGATGTTGTAGGATATTGTTGCAGCTGACGGTGTGTTTAGAGGACAGCGGGTATTTTCTGGGTGTTTGTGCACGCTTTTCGAGGTGGGTGGTTGCGTATCCCTCTTTGTTGACTTGCACACTAGGAATAAAAGAGTTCCCAATTATACATGTGATAGATAACTTGTGATGTATGAACCTATTGCATATGGCCCCTAAATTAATTTAGTAGCTTCTATGTGATAAATCTGGGACAAGGAAATTGGACAATTGCTATATCGTGAACCGCATGCAATTAGTAACCCAACAATATTTTTAAAATAGTTCTAAAATTATTCTTCACATGAAACTTAGTTCCTTTCTAAATGTTTTTAAAAGAGAACACTTGCATGCTCATTGGACATCTAGTTAGGCCACTATCTTACTGCAGCACTATATTATGGGACTTGACTTAGGAGAAAACATGTGTTATTGTTATTCTTCTCTATCGTTGCATGTTGCTCGAGTCTGATCGGGATTTTGAGATAGTGGTGTCTGAACCTTGAGTTTGGGACAGTTGGGATTGTCTTAGGGGATTGTGGGGCATAGTGGCAACCGCGGATGATAGGCGGTTGACCAGATGTTTTTACTTTATCAGATTGGGGTCTATGGGTTCAGCGGTAACCGCGGATTTTGGGCGGTTGACCGGGTGTTATTATCACACCAGATTGGGAACCAGGATTGCATTAGTGGATGGAGTTTCCCACTTTTGAGTACTATCGCATCAGATTGGGTATTAGACTTCTCTAGTGGACGGTGTTTCCCACTTATTAAATACTGTTGCATCCGATCGGGATTTCATTAGTGGACGGAATTCCCACCTTGATCATAGTCTTGATCCAGTCCTGCTATTGTGAGACATTGGTTACAGAGAGGCTTGATACAGAGATACTTTACTCGTGTGGGTCGCTCCCCTCGAGTGCCACTCCGGAGTAGGCTTTTGACTGTGACGGTGCCGGTCAGTTGGTGAGTTGTGAGTGATGACACAGTTGGTGAGTTGTGAGTGATGACACAGTTGGTGAGTTGTGAGTGATGACAGAGCAGGCAGTGCCAGTATTTCCTGGCCCTCTGATTGGGTTTCTTTGGGCAGTCAGCTTTGTAGTTGCATACATACAGTTATCTTTTGGCACTGCATTTAGAGGCATAGTAGTGGTAGTCCCTTTTTCCAGCAGTCTTTATTGCATACCACTGTTCTTTCCTTTTTGCCTCTTTATTCCTAGTGGGTGCGTCAGCATTAGAGGTTTTACCCACTAGGGGAGGCTACTGGTTTATCTAGTAGTTCTCACCCCCATTATTGTTGTTTCTTGTCCTCTTTTCCCCTTTGTTTTGCAGAGTCGACCGTGGGAGCTGCTGGGCCTTTAGCGGCAGATCGAGGTAAGAGGATTGCCGACTAGCTAGATCGTCTACCCCGAGCGAGAGATTAGCTAGACTTTTACTGTACTCCCCTTTTGTATCTCAGACTACAGTAGTTTACTTTTGGGTCTGGCTGTGGCCAGCTGGTTGTATATTTATGGTGAGCTGGGAGTATATTGTACTTTTATTTCAGTTTACAGTTTACTTCAGTCTGAGATTACTGTTAGTTCTACTAGTTCAGCTCTGTTTATGCTCCTCTATTGTATATTATCTATCTGAGCAGGTTACCAGCGCTTCGTGTACATGGAAAATTCTGTGTACACGGCGGATCTGTTGGCGGGCCGGGGTTCTGGTTACCCCCGGGGCGTGACACTCCATGGTCCAACAATATTTCTACCTCGGTTCAATTACCCACCTCTATCGGTGAAGAAAACAATGTGCAAAAACCCCCAAAATACTTCAACTTTTGCCCAGACAAAAACTACACCAAAAATCGTTGTTAAAAATATCATCGTAAAAAAATTCCACGTATTGGGGATCAAACTGGGGCTCCCACGACAAAACCGAAAAGAAACGTTGCTTAACGGAACAAAACGACCAATAACACGAAAAACTGATGGGAAACGGAGCGGCGATGGCTTGTGGACGGCGGCGGCTGGGTCCTTAGACGAAAGCCCTGCACAGCGGAGCCTAGTGCGGGTGGCGCGGCGCGCGTGCGGGTGGCACCCCGCACGCAGCGCCCCGCGTTCGTAGCCTCCTGCGGGCGGCGCCCCTACAGGTGATGCCCCAATCGGGTAGCGCCCCGCGCAGGTAGCGCCCTGCGTGTGGTGCCTCAACCGGGCGAAGCCCCGCGCGCGACGCCCCAAGCGGCAGTGCCCCAAGCGTGTGGCGCCCCGCGCGTGGCACCCCAAGTGGCCGGTGCCCCGTACGCGGCGTTCATGCGCGTGGCCAATTCTTTGAGGTTGGTGTCGGCGGCCTCCCATCAACTAGACGGCGACGGCGGCCTCCCAACGACTTTGAATGCGGCGGCGGCCTCCCGTCAATACCGACGGCGGCGACGATCTCCCGTCCTCAACAGTGTTGGCGACGACGACTCCACTCAAACCCCTCGCTCCACGGGTGTTAAAGATTTTTGTAGTGGCGTATTTCGTGAAGTGTTTTGAGTCTTGAAGATTGATGTTGAAGAATAGTCGATCACATACATCAATCTCAAGAAAAATGGATTCAAAATGATCAGGTACGTTAAATTAAATATTTTTGATGATTTGAATACATTCTTATAGTTTAGAAACACTTGGAATAATTTTCATTCCATAAAAATCAAAACTGGACATTTTATATGTTCTGGATCCGGATCAGCCACATCCAGTTCGGACCCCAAACATGGTTTGTTCATGCGAAAAATCAGTCCGGATCAACCCCTATCTAGTCCGGACCCCGAACATTGTTTTTGATAAATCACATGAATCAGTCCGGATCAGAAATTCCAGTCCGGACCCTGAACTGTTTTTCAGGAAATTTACTTGAAAAAGACGACAGTCCGAATCAGCCAAAATCCAGTCCGGACTGCCATGCGGGAAAAAGTCTGTTAAGTCAGTTTTTGATTCTTATCTCTTTCCAAAATATTTCTAACCTATAAATAAACCCTAATATCATCTTTTAGGGTATTCCAAAAGGGAATCAAAGGTAATCAACGTATAGAGAAGAAAAGGTAAACACCGTCGATTTTAGGTTTTCTTTCTCTATATTTATCGGTTTGATTCGAGTTTTTTCAATCTCTTTTCTTTTGAAGAATCAAATCGATAAATACTTAAATGGTGTTTCCTTATCTATCTATATTGATCTAAATATTCAAATATCATCACCACCAATAAACAAAACAACGATTTTCGAAAGGACAATCGGTGCGTTCATTCGCGTGGCCTTGTGAATTCAAGGTGCTATCACTTTCGTGGATTCGGAGCGACGTGCATTCGTGTGATCGATTCATACCAAAATTGGTGAAGACCGTGGATTCGGTTAGATATCATGGATTCGACATTGGACTTCATGGATTCGAAGTTGGATGCAAATCGTATGATCGAGTCGCGTTGTGGAGCGAGCGGAGAAGATCTATTCGGAGCGTATGAAAAAGGTTGAGTCGTAGTGTTGCGTTTTATCATCTTTTACGTGTTTAATCTTAGTGGATTTCCCGTGTGATCGGTCTCATGGTTTTTTACTCCTGTGACGGAGTTTTTCACGTCAAATCTTACGTACTTTAATTATTTTTCCGCATTGGGTTATTTTTACGTAAAAATTTTTGAGTTTTATTGTTTATACCTATTCGCCCCCCCTCTAGGTGGTTTTTCCCCTATTTAGATCCTTAGATCCCAGAACCCACAAGTGGTATCTGTCACGCCCCGGAGGTCTCAACATAAGCGGAAAACGTGTTTTTTTTTTTTTTTTTGAAATGCAAGTGAGAACGACCTCGCCTACCGGTGCGTGTCAGATCCGCCACATATACAAATTCACCCTGCAAACGGACAGAGCCTCCTTTGTATATGCACGGCGTCACGATTACAACGACGATAATAACATCATACAGCATTAACCACACAGTCACAGTGAACAAGTACGAACGTGTAACAACATTCAACAACATTAGGGTGAACCTATGAGTTTGCAAACGATGTCCACTCGACACCCATTCCTTTAGAAACGTCTAAACATTCACATTAAGGCGGCTATATTGTTTAAAAGGATAAATCCACAGGGTTTTCAAAGTGGTGCCCACACGACACCCTATTTTTGAAAATCATTTTCGAAATCCTTTTGACATCGTAAAACGGCCGCAAAGTTTAAGGATCAAAACAATATCCAAACAACTAATTACTTGACCACCTATCCAGCATGATCCACGTCCACACAAATTAAACTAGTGAGAGAGAATAGAGGTAACCAAACTAAGAGTTTTAACAAAGGGCCTCATACGGCCAATAGCTAAGTCTGCGTTCCCTCACCACCGTACCGATGTACATACCTATTTGGACCTGTCACGGAGTGGGTAAAGTCAGTGACAAATAAAGTAGATGTTATAACATTAATGAACAGTAAATTCGAATGAATTACTCTGCACCGGAACCTTTCGCTATCCTTCGCCCTGAATTCACTTTATTTAATTTAGTGACACCGTCACGTCAGGGTAGTCGACGATCTCCCCACGCGACACTTACGATGCTTTTACCCCTTCATGATGCGTGAGCAACATGTTTAGCTATCGTTAAGAGGTCCCCACCCTACACACGTGGGGCACACGGGTCATTCAGACCACTCATCTGGAAAAGTACACCCATGCGGAGGCCAATCCGCCTGTGTACGTGCAGCATCCAACACCGGTTTGCCGAAGTCGGCGTAAATTAAATATCGCGACACTTGGTCGCCACAAACATTAACAAAAGAACGGTACATAAAATGCGAAGGGTTAATTTATTGGAAACACTTCATCTACTTTATTAAACAAGTTAGTATGAACTTTTTAAATGATATACTGCACCTAATGCACTTACAGCACTTGTTGCATAGGAACCCACCTGGTTGCGGGAAGATCGGGGTACTAGGGGTCTTTGATACTCTCCCGCTGCGCACCTGGACCTAAAGAAGTCCCCAGAAACAACAGTTAATAACGCGTACAGTTACCGGAAACGAAAACCCAATTAACTCTGCGCCGTAACCCCAAAACGGCGCCAAGAACCATACTTGACGACTCCCCGCGCGCACGCACATCCTCTCCCCGCAGGCGTCGTCGCCCGCGGAGGTTGCCCGCCGTCCGCGGATGTCCCGCGCGGCGTCCGCGCGTCGGCCGACGGCCCGCGGGTGCCCCGCGCGGCTCAAGACCGCGTGACGCCCGCGCGGAGACTGCCCGCACGGTGCCCGCGCGGAGACTGCCCTCGCGGCGCCCGCGCGGTGCCCGTACGGTGGGGGTACGGGCCGCGCGGCGCCCGCGCGGGTGCGGGCTGCGCGGCGCTCGCGCGGCGTCCGTGCGGCGCCCGCGTGGGTGCGGGCCGCAGGGCGCCCGCGCGGCGCCCGCGCGGGTGCGGGCTGCGCGGGTCCGGGCCCGTGCGGCGGCATCCGTGCGGCGCCCGGGCGGCGCCCGACCTTGCGGTGTCCGTCCGCACGATGCCCTAGCGGCACCGCGCGTCTTCTCTGCCCGCCCGGTGCCCTAGCGGCACCGCGCGTCGTCCGCCCGCCCGCGTCGTGCCCTAAGTCGCTCGGCAACGGCGACGGGCGGCGGGGACGAAGGAACCGGAGACGGGGAAGACATCTTAAACTTCGAAAAGGAACCCGAAAATACTACGTGTGACACCCCCGGAATTTGGATTAGTCCTCTATATAAATGATATAATAGGACTAAATCTCTAACCCGGCTATAGCATTTTGGATGGTAGCAAGATCCAAGAGGAACATAAGAGTTAAGCGTGCTAGAGCTAGAGTAGTTCTAGGATGGGTGACCCCCTGGGAAGTGGGGCGTCACAGTTGGTATCAGAGCCATTCACCAGCCGGAAATATGAGATGAGTCTCGGCTGAGCCAGGGTTATATAGCGGGTAGAGCGAGGCTCCCCGGCTAATGACCGTTGTGAGTGGAGTGCAGCTCCTCACAAGGTCGGCTAAGGCTAGCGAGACGAGTCTCACATCGCCTGGTGCTTGTGAGTGTGCTTGAGCCTGACGTGGACGTCAGGGCTTAAAGGGGGGAAGAATGTGACACCCCCGGAATTTGGATTAGTCCTCTATATAAATGATATAATAGGACTAAATCTCTAACCCGGCTATAGCATTTTGGATGGTAGCAAGATCCAAGAGGAACATAAGAGTTAAGCGTGCTAGAGCTAGAGTAGTTCTAGGATGGGTGACCCCCTGGGAAGTGGGGCGTCACACTACGAACGTAAAAACACTCACCGGATTATCCGACGGGGAACGACCGATCGCGTTCTAGCTTCCGGTACGTGGTTCGGGGTGGTCGGATCCCGTCGTCTTCTCCCTCCTCCTTTCCTCCGGTTAGGGTTCCGCCTTTTTCCCCCTTTTTTTTTTCTTTTCGCTCTCTCGGTTAGGGTTTCGCCTCTCTCTTTTTATTTCTTTTTAACGAAATGTGGGATTTTTCCTATCTCGTACGTAGTTTAAATTCTGTTTTCTATTTTCCGTCACCGAATAATTAATTATTTAATTAATTATTCCCTACGAGATAACCCCCATTATCCCAAACGGATGCAAGATATTTTGCACGGATTTCGATGCACGTTTAGTCACCGCATCACTAAAAATTCCGTTCCGGGAGATCACAACATCGGATTTCAGATCCGATCGCACCGTCGGTCATCGTTTTTCGTGCTCTTTCATAGAAAAATACATGCACCACACACCGACCGACTCACAAAATACGATAATCCTGGAGTACTAAAAGAATACTAAATTAGAAGGAGGGTTAATTATTACAGAAAAACCGTTGTGCGAGATGTTTGAGGATTCTGAGTCTTTCCGTTCAGAGCGTAAGCGTGGATTTTGGACTATAGCCTGCAGTGCTACCTGAGCTCGATAGAGTGCGCGGATACCTTTGTCCTCGTTGGGGTCGCTCCCCTCGAGTGCCACGTCCGGGGTAGGTCTGCACTTTGGTATCGCGACTTGTCGACGTCGTCCCTCTGACTGGGCCAGTTTTGGCAGTTACGGACACAGTCCCTCTGGCTGGGCCAGTTTTGGCAGCTATGGACGCCCTAGTCAGTCCGGTCCTCCGGAATGTAACGGCAGTAGGTAGGTGCAGGTTTGACTGGACCCGAGGAGGCAGTCAGGTAGATTGGGTGATCTGAGTTGAGGGATAGTAGATGCACCATGTTATCATCTGTTCCACTTCTTGAGCATCTAGATAGGGGCATAGTAGCTGTAGAGTTATTCTTTTCCAGCTCTTTCCTTCAGTATTGCATTTGTTTCTTCATGCCTCTAGTAGACTTAGTGGGCAGACCGTTGGGCTTGTTGAAGGCACCCACTAAGAACTACTATAGGATGTAGTTCTCACACCCGTCATGGTGTCTTTTTTCCCAGGGACGTCTGCTCCTGTTCCTGCTGCTCCAGCTGCTGCTTCTTCAGATCGAGGTAAGGGAGTCGCGAGCTAGATCCCTACCAGTCGTCGTCCAGAGAGTAGATGTACCCTTTTTATATTTTGAGAGTTTCTTGTTGAGAGACCTTTGTAGTGAGGTATAGAGTTGTACTTTTCTTTCATAGTTGAGAGACTTATGTACTTTTGGTGAGGACTTGGATTGTATCATTTGGACTTGTATTTATTTTTATTTCTATCAGTTTACTTTGAGCTCTGATATCTGTATAGCTGTAGTATCTATCTTTTGCAGGTTGGACGCTTCGTCTATACGGGGTTCACTGTATGGGCGGCGGATCTGTTGATGAGCCCGGGTCGCAGTTTCGACCCCGGGGCGTGACAACGACGACGTCAAAGAAAAGCGATGAATCAAACAAGATGCTTTCACCAAGGAGAATAACTTCACAATCATTGCCGACGTACTCCAAAACTCAAAAGGTTTGGGTGCGCGAAGATGAAATCTTCCCTTGTCTTGTTGTTCATAGTTCTTTGCATGCTTATGACAACTCGTCTTGGTATCTGGATAGTGGATGTTCCCGTCACATAACCGGTGACAAAAATTGTTTTCAAACTTTAGAGAAAACCTCCGAAGGACTTGTAGTTTTCGGAGACGGTCGTTCTTCAAAAATTGTTGGAAAAGAGACAATCACTATTCCAGAAGGCCCGGTTTTGAACAATGTTTTATTTGTTGAAGGCCTTAAGACTAACCTCATTAGCATCAGTCAATTATGTGATAATGGCTTTTCAGTTAAATTTTCTTCTACAGAATGTATTGTAACTGATAAGGACCATGTAATCTTTTTGAAAGGGGTTAGATCTGAAAATAATTGCTATATAGTTCCTAACAAAATTTCTGAACATTGTAACCTAGTGTCTCTTGATAACGAAAATCTTTGGCATGAAAGACTAGGTCACATAAATTTTAAGGAACTAGCAAGGATTTCTAATAAAGACGTGGTTAAGGGACTTTCTAAATTATCTTTTAAAGAAAACATTGTGCGTGGAGGTTGTCAAAAGGGAAAACAATCAAGGGTCACGCACAAGAATTTAAACCACGTGGGAACCAAACGGCCTTTAGAATTACTGCACATGGACTTAATGGGGCCGACTCGTCAACCAAGTTTGGGAGGTAAATGGTACATTTTTCTTTTGGTTGATGATTTCTCTAGATTTTCATGGGTAATATTTTTAAAAGAGAAAGCGAATACTTTCGATTCTTTTCATGAGATTTGTCATCGTGTTATGATTGAGAAAAATGTAAAGATCGTTCGTGTTAGAAGTGATAGAGGTGGAGAATTTATAAATTCAAAGTTCATTGATTTTTGCACTTCCAACGGCATAAAACATGAATTCTCTGCACCCTATACACCTCAGCAGAATGGTATAGTCGAGCGCAAAAATAGGGTAGTACAAGAGATGGCGCGTGTTATGCTTCACAGCCGGAAACTCCCGTTACTTTTTTAGGCTGAAGCAGTGAACACCGCTGTCTACGTAATTAATCGTGTGTATTTGCGCCCGGATACTTTAAATACACCATATGAGCTATGATTTTGTAGAAAACCAAATATCAAATATTTTCGAATCTTTGGGAGTCTGTAGTGCACTGATTTCTGCGAAATAGCAAAACTCGGCAAAAATACTTGTAACACATTTCAAATGAGATTACAAGTGGGTTGGAAGTAATTCGATTCGACGCAAAAGCCGTTGATTCGAAAAGTGAGTTGTAGTTGAAAGTCGAAGCTTCAAGCTTGCAAAACTTAGACACACGTTCGCCGAGTTCACAAAATGGCGAAATGCGGCAAGAAGACTTGTAACATGTTTTAAATATGATTACAGTCGAGTTCGGTGTGTTTCGGGCCGACGCGAAGGGCATCGGGTCGAAAAGTGACTTGAACCCCGAGGACTTAGCGAAAATTCAGAGATTCTGAATTTTGTGATCACGAAGCTTTTTCGGAGCCCTGTTTTGAAGACTTAGAGTAATCAAAAAATTCAAAAGAAATCGTGGGGTGTCTCAGAAAAGTTTCTTGATTAAAAGGGGTGAAATGCCGAGATGAGCAATTAGAGTAAAATAGGAGAACGAAGCGAAGAAAAATGCTTCGTGAATTCTGAAACTGCAGTTCTTAATAACGCAGTTTATCGCGAAGCTTTTTCGGAGCTCTCTTCCGAGGGCTTAGGGTAGCCCAAAAATTTAAAAGAAATCGTGGAGAGTTTAAAAAAAAATTGTAGAATAAAAGTGAAAAGAAAATTTTCAATTTCGATTTATCAGCTGACGGCAAAACACAGTGAAAGGAGGGTATCCAAATTTGCTCACTGGAGGAAAAACTGCATAGGGCAATTTGGTGATATAAGGAATTGTGGGGGGTATTTTAGTAAAATCCCCTTCCCCCTCCAACTACCCCCCTGCAGGGAGTAAATGCTCTCTCTCTCTCTCTCTCTCTCTCTCTCTCTCTCTCCCTCTTTTGAAAACTCACCCTCTCTCTCTCCCTCTCTCTGTGGAGCAGGAAACGAAAGAGAGAAAGAAGAAGGAAAGAAGAAAGGAAAAAGAAGAATGAAAGGAGAAGGAAAGGAAGAAGGAAGAGAAGAAGGTACTCTCTCTCTCTTCTCTCTCTTTCTCTCTCTCTCTCTTTTTCCTCTTTCTTGGCAGGAAAGGGGAAGAAACAAAAAAAAAAGAAAAAAAAAGAAAAAAAAAGAGGGTGAGTGGCTGCAGCAGCAGCATGTGCTGCAGCTGCTGCTGCTTCAATGCATCAGCAGCTGCACCATGCTGCTGCTAAGCCGCAGCAGCTGGGCAGCCATGGTTGCTGCGCAAGGCAGCTGCAATGCTGCCTTGCGCAGCTGCTGGAACTGCAATAGCTGCTGCTGCTGCAGCAGCAGCAGTTACAAGCACTGCTGCCCAGCAGCAGATCTAGGAAGAAGAAAAAAAAATAAAAAAAAAATAAAAAAGGGAAAGGGGAGGGCAGCTGCCAGGCAGCTGCACTTGCAGCTGCCTTGGCAGCTGCAATGTGCAGCTGCAGGGCAGCTACATTGGCAGCTGCCTTGGAAGCTGCACATGCAGCTGATTTGTGCAACTGCAGGGCTGGCTGCAGCTGCTGCTGCTACATGCAGCAGCAGCAGCAGCAATTGCAACAGGAGCTGCTGCTTGGGCAGCAGCTATGCCTGCTGCTGCCCAGCAGCAGAGGTAATCGACAAAAAAAAAAAAAAAAAAAAAAAAAAAAAAGAAAAAAGAAAAAAAAGGAGAAAAGAAAGAGAAGAATGAAAGAAAAAGAAATGCAAGTTTTTGATTTTTGCCAAAGTGCAAAATCGATAATTGGAAGGAATTGCTCAAATTGAGCTACTCCCAAATTTTTGAATGCAAATTTTTGATTTTTGCCAAAGTGCAAAATCGATAATTGAGGGGAATTGCTCAAATTGAGTTTTTCTCAAATTTCAGGAGCATTTTGGCCCGCGGCCAAAGAGAGCAAATTTCTCTTTGGCAATATTGTCAAGTGGGGGTCATTCTTCTCCCATTTTTGTAACCCAATCCAAAAATAGCCTTTTTGTGAGGAAAGTGCTCAAATGGGGGTTTTTCCCTTTAAGTTGTCAAAAGGGGTTTAGTTGTGCAATTTTACTGGAATTAATGAGTCATGGAAAGCAATTGCTTCATGATTTTTCTTTCCTTACAATTTAGAAAAACCTCGGAGATGGAAAGAGCGGAACTTGTCTCCTTCAAGAACCAAGAGAACACACCGAGGTGGGGGATTCTATAGAGCGAGGGTGACCTCTCCCATTATCTTTTGCTTTTCTTTAGAAGCATGTTAATAGAGTGGTTAGGATTTTCTCCTTTATGTTAGTGTAACAGTGAATTGTGGCATATGAAATTCTCGACTTAGGAAGAAAACTAGATTAGGCTCTAATGTGTGGCTGTAATGGCCGCCTTCTAAGCTGGAAAATTTTATTTTTACTTTTATTTTATTATTTAAGCGGTCTGATTGGGGGGTTAAAAGTCGAAAATTTCTGGACTAACCGTCGGGGTTCGTGGATATTTTTAGGTGCTAGAGCTCGCAAAACGGTGAACGGTGGCGCGATCGGATTCGAATTCTGACCCCGGGATCTCCCAGAATTGATTTTGAAAATTTGCTAGCAGTTTCAGGTGCATCGAAAGACGTGCGGGCGATCGGCACACTTTTCGAGGTAATCTGGAGCCTCGTTCTCACCCCGACTGATTATTATTTGTGAATTAGGGACTTAGGTTTTTCCTGTTGCCCATTCGTGTGTTAGGTTTTATCGGAGTGCGTGCGGGAAAAGCTCCAATCCTCATTTTCCCTCCTTTCAAGTGTTGGCGTGAATAACCGAGGCGACGAGACAGGGAGAAGGAAGGAACAATCGCTCTTTCTGCGGGATCCAACGAGCGAGAGAGGGACGATCCTCCTTCTTCCTCCCTTTCCGGCGAAAACGTGGTGAGTGGGATGTGTTTTCCGGTTCTTCGTTTTACCTTTTTGTGTGGGGGGTTTTCTTGATTGGCCGCGTCGCGGGGGGGGGGGGGGGGGCGAGGGAGGCAAAACCTCGTTGCCTAGGCAGCCAACCTCAACGCCGCCGCTGCGGGAGACCGGATGCGCGTGGGGGAGCCACCCGCAGGAAGGGTGCCCGCGGGAGCTGGTGCCGCGCGGGGCCGCCCGCAGGTGGGTCACCCGCGCGGGGCTGGCGCCGCACGGGGCCGCCCACGCCTGCGGGCAGCGCTCCCGCGCGGGCTGGCGCTGCGCGTGGCCGCCCGCAGGCGGGACGCCCGTGCGGGCCTGGTGCCGCGCGGGGCCACCTGCGCCTGCGGGCAGCGCGCCCGTGCGGGCTGGCGCCGCGCGGGCCGCCCGCAGGTGGGGCGCCCGCGCTGGCCTGGCGCCGCGCGGGGCCGCCCGCAGGCGGGGCGCCCGCGTGGGCCTTGCGCCGCGCGGTGCTGGCCGCGCCTGCGGGCAGCGCGCCCGCGCGGGCTGGCGCGGCGAGGGGTCACCCGCGCCAACACACTCGACCCGTGTAGTGATTCGGTTCTTACGTATAATTGTGACTCACATGTTAAATAATTAAGCCCTTAAGTGAAATAAAATTATTTAATGTTTGATAGTCTGTCGGTGCGTGGTGCGGGTATTTTTCTGGCAAAGGGCTCGAAAAATGAAGACCGACGGTGCGATCGGATCGGGAATCCGATGTACGGATCTCCCGGAAGGGGACTTTGAAGATCACGGTGACTTAGGGCATGCATCGAAATCCGTGTAAAATATCCGGCATGTTCCTGGATTTATCTCGTAGGGGATAATTAATTAATTAATTAATTATCCGGTGACGGAAAAAGGATTTTTCCTTTACGTACGTATTAAAAGGAAAATAAATAAATAAAATAGAAAATAAATAATTAATAAGGGATTATAAAAATAATCCCGGTTATCGGAAGGAAAATAAAAACCCTAATCGGTGAGGAGAAAAGAAACGCGAGAGAGAAAGAAAGAAAAAGACGAAACCCTAGCCGGAGGAAAGAAGGAAGAAAGAGGAAAAAGAGAAGGAGTCCGATCATCCCGAACAACGAACCGGAGGCAAGAACGCGATCGGGCGTCTTCCCCGTCGATCAATCCGGTTAGTAAATCCTCGTTGTGATTTTTCGGGATTTTCCTTTATTGTTCTCTTTGGGTTTTCGGGCTTCTCCGTCATCTCCGTCGCCGCCACCGTCGTCGTGCGAGCTAGGGCACGGAGCGGACGACGGAGACGCGATGCCGCTAGGGCATCGCGCGGAAGGACGCCGCGAGCGGCTACTGCGGAAGCCACGCGGCCACCGCGCGGGCACTGCGCGGGCGGTACCCGCGCGGGCGCCGCGCGGCCGCTGTGCGGCCGCCTCGCGGGCAGCACCCGCGCGGGCCCGCACCCGCGCGGGCGCCGCCTGGGGCACCGTGCGGGCGCCCCGCCGCACGGGGCCGCCCCCGCGCGGGCGCCGCGCGGGCACCGCGCGGGCCCGCACCCGCGCGGGCGCCGTGCGGGCCTGCACCCGCGCTGGCGCCGCGCGGGGCGCCGCGCGGGCTGAGCACCCGCGCGGGGCGCCGCGCCGCGTGGGCCCAAACCCACCCGGGCGCCGCCCGCGGAGACGCCCCGCGCGGTTCCAGGCCGCGCGGGGCTCCGGCGGGCGGCGACGGCGGCGCGGGGATCCGGTTTTTGGGTAAACCGGATGGTTTTGGGTTTTTCCATCAAAGTAGGTAAAATTGGACTTTCGTTTGAGATGTTAGTGCATGGTTTTGACTATAGTTTACCCATGTGGACTCTTCTTAGGTCCAGGTGCGCGGCAAGAGTGTGCAAAAAGTTCAAGTGTTCCGATTTCTCCTCAACTAGGTGGGTACCCTTGCTATAAGTACAACAAGTGCTGTAAGTGCATCTATCATCGTAAATGGCTCGTTAATTTGTCTAACAAAGTAGATGGACTGTTAAATCTTTCGCATAAGTGTTTCTGTTTATTCTAACATGATAATTATGGCGACTGCGGTCGCGGGGCTCAATACACGCCGACATCGGCAAATATTGGGGATGGGATGCTGCACGTACACAGGCGGATTGGCCTCCGCATGGGTGTACTTTTCCGGAGAAGTGATCTTTTGACCCGTGTGCCTCACAAAGGGGTGGGAGCCGTGAGGACCCCCTTCACGCCAGCTAGAGGTGACACACTAGCACCGTGAATGGGGGTAAAAGCATCAATGGGGTTGTGCACGAGGAGAGACTTCCGTCTCTCCGACAGGTACTCTGGGGTTGGTGCCCAGCTTAATTATGCACAGGGTTTCAGCGAAAGGTTCCGGTGAAATTGGTTTGTTCTTTAATCCATGTTAATATTAAGACATCTACTTTGTTTGTCACTGACTTTACCCACTCCGTGACAGGTTTGACTAGGTGCGTTAGCCGGGATGGCGGTGAGACTGCGTCGCGAGGATCGTAGTCGTGATCTCTTGGGTTCATCTCATTTCCTTTATGTTACTGTTAGTTTAATTTGCTTGTGTGGTTCATGTTAACTGTAGACAATTAAATAGTCGGCACTGTGGATTGGGTGTACTCTTTATGGTTTAGTTACATTATGGTGTTTACATGTGCGGCATGTTTTGATAAAAACCAAACGATTGCGAAAATGTCTTTTCAAAGCGGAGTGCCGTGTGGGCACAGGTTTTACAACTTCTGGCTTTATCCTTTCCAAATGGTGATGCCGCTTCAATGATTTGAATGTTTAATTGCTTGAAAAATAGGGTGTCGGGTGGACACCGTTTTTAAAACAGTAGTTAAATGTATTTTTCCTGCTCTGTGATTGATGTCTACTGTATGGTTGATGGTTGATGGTTGATGGTTGATATTGTAAATGAGACGCCGTGCATATACAAAGGAGACTCTGTCCGTGGGCAGGGTGAATTTGTGTATGCGGCGGTCTGACACGCACCGGGGACGAGACTGATGCTTATTTATTAAGAAAAAATTTATACACGCACATTTCCGCTCATCTTGTCCTAAAAACCCTCGGGGGCGTGACAGATTAAATGGTATCAGAGAAAAACAACCATAACCACAGTAGTCGGTGACCCACATCCACAGTGTATGATGCCACAAGCAAATTGGACATGATATAACCAAGGTATAGGTGCGGTAGTACGTGAGAGTACAGGAAAAATGGGATTTAATGTAGGTGTGTTCGTAAGTCTAGGTGCTAGGGTGATAACCTTAGGGCTAACTTGGTTTCTTTGTTTGCACGGTTGATGGCCCGAAGCCGCTCTTCAATCGATGGTGCAGAAGAGGATACGACGGTTCCGGCAACAGTGGAGAATCGGCTACTCCAACAATGGATTACGCGACATGGCTTAGCGCTCTCCTTTTTTTTGTTAGGAAAGACGAACCCCACCAGGCTCGCCTTCACAAGCATGGTCCACATAGCGACACTAATCGGGTAATACCGACGGTGGGTCTACCCGCTTACCGAGAAGTGATCGATAGGACCACTATGGTAGGGTGGGAATTGGCCGTTCCACGCACCCGGCAGGAGGATCATGAGCCTGCCGGGGGCCGAAACGACCCTAGCCATAACCCGGGAATGACTTTCCCGACGGGGGCCGACCACCCCAATATCCGAAGACACCGCAAGGAACCTGGAAACACACCAGACAGGGGAATCGATACGTCATGGAGTATCGACAAGAATATGTAAGGTTGGCCAATTGTGTTTCCGTTGTTATAAGGGATGAAGCACACAAAGCCCGCCTCTTCGTAGACAGATTGCGGAGCAATACTTTCGAAGTCGTGCGAGTAGTGGAACTCCACACCTTCCAGAGGGTGGTGGATAGGGCCACCATAGTGGAGCGCGGATTCGAGGTGACGTGCGCCCGACAAGAGGACTCAGAGTACGACATGGACAAGAAACGACCCCAGCCCTTCTCAGGAGGGGGATTTTCTAGCGGAGACCAGCCATGCATCATCTATAGAGGAGCACCCCGGGGGAAATTATTCATTTCGGAAGCACGACCTTTGCTTCTAACGTGACAAATTGGGACAGTTCCGTTTTTACTGCCCCGAACCCGGGAATGATTCTTCGGAGTCGCGACACGGATGAGAGGTCTTATGCGACGACACGACAAAGGACGCACTACCCGAGGGAAGTAGTAGGAGGAAAGACCCCCTTACGAAGAGTAATGTTGGTCTTGACCCCAGGAGAACCCTTAGGAGCAAATACTCTGTACCTTCCTGCCCAATAAGGATGCGAAGACTTAGTTGTCTTTGGTGTTGGCCCTTTATTTATGGGTCAAATAGGTCCAACTTCCTGCCTTGAGACAATAGGCCCAGGGGACTAGTGAGTTGGGTTGGGTGAGCCCAATAGGTTGGGTGGGCTGCGGTCCGCAATAGACCTAACGGCAAGAGGCCCAACAATAGACCCAACATCCAGGTGGGTTGGCTCCGGTCGAGATCTGTGGTGCGGTGTATGCCGCTTTAAGTGAATCGGACGTGCACCTCTAAAAGCTCAGGCGTTTGGGGTTAATGGTTAGCGCCAACGATCCGATATTTGAGACTTAGTGGTAAGAGAATTCGAGGGGATACTCGGAAGGGATGGGCTTACCGAGTGACAGGCGCTAATCGATTGCGAGAAGCGTCAGGTACGACTGCAGAAACCGGGATTTCCGGAAAACGTATACTTGGCGTGTAAAAGTACCTCCTTTTTAGCTGTCATCTTCGCGTCGCGGGCTAGGAAGCTGATAGAGGGTGGGTGTGTGGCCTATCTAGCCTCGGTAGATTTAGCCACCCGACCCGTTACCTCGCCTTCCGAAATCCCAGTCGTAAGAGAATTTCCGGATGTATTTCCGACGGAGCTCCCCGGAATGCCGCCGGAACGAGAGGTCGACTTCCCTATTGAACTACTCCCCGGCACCAAGCCCATCACCAAGGCACCGTACAGGATGGCCTTCGCGGAGTTGAAAGAACTCAAGGCACAGTTGGAAGACCTTTTGGAAAAAGGTTTTGTCAGACCAAGCGTGTCACCATGGGGCGCGCCCGTCCTGTTCGTGAGAAAGAAGTACGGAAGCCTTCGGTTGTGCATAGACTACCGGGAGATAAATAAAGCCACCATTAAGAATAAATACCCCCTGCCAAGGATCGACGACCTATTCGACCAATTACAAGGGGCAACTGTATTTTCAAAGATTGACCTGCAGTCCGGCTATCATCAACTCAGGTTAAGCGGGGGGGGGGCATCCCCAAAACGGCCTTCCGGACTCGCTATGGCCATTACGAATTTACAGTAATGCCATTCGGGCTCACTAATGCCCCGGCTGTGTTCATGGACATGATGAATAGGGTATTCAAACCCTTCCTGGATTTATTCGTGGTGGTCTTCATCGACGATATCCTCATCTACTCTCGTACAGATGAGGAACATGAAGAACATCTGCGCACAGTCCTCCAGACCCTACGGGAACAGAAACTCTACGCCAAACTCAAAAAGTGTGAGTTTTGGCTCCGTGAGGTGGATTTCTTGGGGCACGTAATCTCGGCGTCTGGAGTCGCGGTGGACCCGAAGAAGATAGATTCGGTGACGGACTGGCCCCGACCGACAACGGTGACGGAGGTTCGAAGCTTCCTGGGATTAGCCGGGTATTACCGGCGCTTTGTGGAGGGCTTCTCTAAGATAGCCACCCCCTTAAATCGTTTGACTCGAAAGGGGGAGAAGTTTATCTGGACGGATCAGTGCCAGAGGAGCTTCGAGGAACTCAAGGACAGATTGACGCGGGCCCCGATTCTCGCCCTACCAGAACCAGGGGAGGATTATGAAGTGTTTTGCGATGCGTCGCGGAACGGACTGGGAGGAGTACTTATGCAACGGGGGAAGGTTATAGCCTATGCGTCAAGGCAACTCAAGGAGTACGAGCGGAATTACCCCGTGCACGATTTGGAACTCGCAGCGGTTGTGTTCGTCCTCAAGCTATGGAGACACTACTTGTATGGGGCACACTGCAACGTGTATTCAGATCATAAGAGTCTCAAGTACCTTTTCACCCAAAAGGAGCTAAACTTGCGACAAAGGCGGTGGCTCGAGCTACTGAAGGATTACGATTTGACGATCCACTATCACCCGGGAAAAGCGAATGTTGTGGCCGATGCCTTAAGTCGCAAGGTGCAGGCCGAGGAAGCAGGTGTAAGTGCCATCACCCAGCAAGATAGTCTGATTACGGAATTTTTGCGGTTAAGACTAGAAGTGGTACCGGCGGGTACGGTCGCACAACTTCTGACCCTGGTGGTCAGACCCACCCTGCTGGACAGGATTCTTGAAGGGCAATCGACCGATGACCAACTCCAGCTTGTGCGAGGCAGGATAACCGCCGACCAAGAGGGTGATTTCACAGTGAGCTCCGATGGCACGATACGATTTCGGGGACGAATCTGCGTGCCGGATCTATCGGGACTCAAAGAGGAAATCCTGAGGGAGGCGCATAATGCCCCTTATGCGGCGCACCCCGGGGGAACGAAGATGTACAAGGACGTCAAACAGACCTTCTGGTGGCCCAAGATGAAGGAAGACGTGACTCGATTTGTGGCACACTGCCTGGTATGCCAACAAGTGAAGGCCGAGCATCAACGCCCGGCAGGGAAGTTGCAACCATTACCGGTGCCCGAGTGGAAGTGGGAAATGATTTCCATGGATTTTGTGACCGGTTTCCCGAGATCGCCACAGGGACACGATGCGATATGGGTCATTATGGATCGTTTGACGAAATCGGCCCACTTTCTGCCCATACACACGACGTGGACTCGGGAACGACTGGCACAAACATACATCAATGAGATAGTAAGGTTGCATGGGGTACCGACATCTATCACGTCGGACAGAGACACGCGATTTGTGTCGAACTTTTGGCAGAGCCTGCAACGGGCAATGGGGACCAAGTTGCATTTCAGTACGGCATTTCACCCGCAGACCGATGGACAATCAGAGCGGGTGATACAAATTGTGGAGGACATGCTTCGAGCGTGCGTATTGGACTTGGGCGAAGGGTGGTCACGGTGTTTACCCCTAGTGGAATTTGCCTACAATAATAGCTATCAGGCCAGCATTCAGATGACACCATACGAGGCCCTGTACGGGCGCCGCTGTCGGTCTCCAATATGCTGGGACGACTTGGGTGAGCGTAAGTTTCTGGGCCCAGATTTGGTGGAGGAGACCGAGGCAAAGGTACGATTGATTAGACAAAGACTACTGACCGCCCAGAGCAGACAGAAAAGCTACGCGGACAATAGACGACGAGACTTAGAGTTCATGGTAGGTGAGCATGTGTTACTCCGAGTTTCGCCCTCCAAGGGGAACCGACGTTTCGGCCTAAAAGGAAAGTTAAGTCCGAGGTACGTGGGACCGTTCGAGATCCTAGAACGCGTAGGTCCGGTGGCGTACCGGTTAGCCTTGCCGCCGAACCTCGAACGGGTCCACAACGTGTTCCATGTCTCAATGCTCCGGAAGTACCTCGCTGACCCCTCTCATGCCTTGGATGCTTCCACCATCGAGTTGCGAGAGGATTTGAGCGTCGAGGAGACGCCGGTGCGGATTTTGGCAAGAGAGGACAAGAAGTTGCGTAATCGAACTATTTCCTATGTAAAGGTCCAATGGAGCAACCACGAAGAGCGTGAGGCGACATGGGAACTGGAATCGAAAATGAGGGAATGCTTTCCCGAATTGTTTAGCGAGGTTTGTACTTAAGTTTCGGGGACGAAACTTTTTATAAAGTGTGAGTGGTGTAGTGATTCGGCTCTTACGTATAATTGTGACTCACATGTTAAATAATTAAGCCCTTAAGTGAAATAAAATTATTTAATGTTTGATAGTCGGTCGATGCGTGGTGCGGGTATTTTTCTGGCAAAGGGCTCGAAAAATGAAGACCGACGGTGCGATCGGATCGGGAATCCGATATACGGATCTCCCGGAAGGGGACTTTGAAGATCGCGGTGACTTAGGGCGTGCATCGAAATCCGTGTAAAATATCCGGCATGTTCCTGGATTTATCTCGTAGGGGATAATTAATTAATTAATAAATTATCCGGTGACGGAAAAAGGATTTTTCCTTTACGTACGTATTAAAAGGAAAATAAATAAATAAAATAGAAAATAAATAATTAATAAGGGATTATAAATATAATCCCGGTTATCGGAAGGAAAATAAAAACCCTAATCGGTGAGGAGAAAAGAAACGCGAGAGAGAAAGAAAGAAAAAGACGAAACCCTAGCCGGAGGAAAGAAGGAAGAAAGAGGAAAAAGAGAAGGAGTCCGATCATCCCGAACAACGAACCGGAGGCAAGAACGCGATCGGGCGACTTCCCCGTCGATCAATCCGGTTAGTAAATCCTCGTTGTGATTTTTCGGGATTTTCCTTTATTGTTCTCTTTGGGTTTTCGGGCTTCTCCGTCGTCTCCGTCGCCGCCACCGTCGTCGTGCGAGCTAGGGCACGGAGCGGACGACGGAGACGCGATGCCGCTAGGGCATCGCGCGGAAGGACGCCGCGAGCGGCTACTGTGGAAGCCGCGCGGGCACCGCGCGGGCCGTACCCGCGCGGGCGTCGCGCGGGCCCGCACCCACGCGGGCGCCGCGCGGGGCACCGTTTTTAAAACAGTAGTTAAATGTATTTTCCCTGCTCTGTGATTGATGTCTACTGTATGGTTGATGGTTGATGGTTGATGGTTGATGTTGTAAATGAGACGCCGTGCATATACAAAGGAGACTCTGTCTGTGGGCAGGGTGAATTTGTGTATGCGGCGGTCTGACACGCACCGGGGACGAGACTGATATTTATTTATTAGGAAAAAATTTATACACGCACATTTCCGCTCATCTTGTCCTAAAAACCCCCGGGGGCGTGACAACCCGGGACGGCGCCGCCGCCGGACCCTGGAGTCGCATTCCTCGACTGACCCACGGTGTTTTCCCTTTTTTTTTTTTATTTGTCTATCGGGAGTACTGACTTTCTCTTCGGGGGAGTGTGTAGGTCCGGGAAGCACACAAAGACGCGGACGAACCGAGCGTTGGTTGTTACACAGGAAAGTTGGGTACTCGTTCTGAAGTTTAGTTTCGGAATTTTCGGGAACATGTAAACATACTATATTTGCTCGACTAGTTATGTTAACCTTTGGTAATCTTTATTGCTCGTTATTATCGATATTGTGTTTGTGTACTTGGTTACGATGCTCGAGGCTGGAGCACGCACGCCCGCGGTTTGGCCACCGCGAGGGTGTGCTTTTTCGGAAAAGTGGTCTATGACCCGTGTACCCCACGAGGTGACGTAGTGGGGGCCCCTGTAGGTGGGTGTTAGAGGCGCCAAGGTGTGAGCGGTGCGACCCGTTGAGGTAGGTGCTTGGCGTGGTTTACCGAGGTAGGTGCTCGGTCGAGTTGCCGGGGCAGGTGCCCGGATTAGGTTATGCAGGGGGGAGAGTGTCGTAGTTTGCCCATTGAGGAGGGCGGTTGCTCTGGATGGTTCTCATGGTTTGCTTTAGTTACAGTTTTCCTGCATTTCATCTTTTATACCATGTGTCGCTGATTTCCCACTCTGTGACAGGTTCCTTCAGGGGTGAGAGCTAGGGCGACGGTGAGGCCGTGGCAGGAGCACTTTTGGTCCTTCGAGGCCATAGACTATATTTACTTCTTATTATGCGCATTTCATTAGCTGTTAGTAGCTTACTATGTGGATTTCGATACCCTTGTGGGGTCGGTGTGGATGTTGGAATGTTTCTTCATACTTTTGTGGATGGTTGATTTATTTTCTCCTGATTGGCCGCTTTCAAACTACAAAAGAAAAAGGAAAAAAAAAAAGAAGAAAGCATTGCGAAAACTGTTTTAAAAATCTGGGTGTCGTGTGGGCACCGTTTTAAAAATCCTGTGAATTTATGGATTGCGAAAACTGTTTTAATAATCTGGGTGTCGTGTGGGCACCGTTTTAAGAACCCTGTGGATTTATGGATTGCGAAAACCGTTTTGAAAAACCTGGGTGCCGTGTGGGCACCGTTTTTAAAACTTGTGGATTTATCCTTTTAAACCAGTCGGCCTCGTGAATTTTTTAATCTTGCGCGCTCATGTTAGTAAACTGATGTGGTTAAATGATTGTTGTAATTGCGACGCCGTGCATATACAGAGGAGACTTCGCCTGTTTGCGGGGTGAATCGGTGTATGCGGCGGGTCTGGGCACGCACCGGGAAAAAAGGACTTTCAAAAAAAAAAATGTATATACAAAATTCAAATCTTTTCAGCGGTCGTCTTCCGCTTAATGGAATTGTCACGCCCCGGGGGTTATATTTTAGCGGAAACGGTACACAGAGGTAAGCGTAAGGTGCGTACAAAATTTTTTCTTTAAAACCTCCTTCCCCGGCGCGTGCCCAGACCCGCCACATATACAGATTCACTCGAAAGTCGGGCAGAGTCTCCTCTGTATATGCACGGCGTCGCGGTTATTACAACCGTCAAACACAAGCAATCACTTCCAATTAATCACAACAGTTCGAAGTAGTATGGTGCATGAAGACAAACAATACCCGTGGCCAGTCAAGTTGAAAGTATAAACTCACTGTTTTGAAAACAGACCCACACGGTCTGAGGTTTTGAAAACCGATTTGGAAAACGGCATAAATCCACAAGGTTTGGGAAAACGGGCCCACCCGACCCTAGACTTTTGAAAACAGTTTACGAAGTCCTTTTTCTTTTGTTTTCTAGTTGATTTGTTTAGAAAACGGCCAACCGGGAATGATAAGGAAACAGTAGTGCGTAACTAGAATGAAAGTACTCAACATCCACACGACCCCACGAGGGTATCGAGAACCACACAATAACCTACAAATCCGAATGAAATGCAGAGAAAGTAAGTACAACAGCATACTAGGGCCGCCTCGGCCCGACTGCTACCGCCTCGGCCTCACCGTCGCCTACCTCTACCCCCTGGAGGTACCTGTCACAGAGTGGGTAGTCAGCGACACTATCACAAAAATAGTACTAAAGCAGTAAAGTAGTACCAAACCATAAAGTAAGACTAGCCGTAATCACCGCTCTACTCGTAACGGTAACTCGCAACCACCTGTACCACCTGTAACATCTGCAACCCCGGTAACACCTGTAACACCTGACCGCGTCGGGATCCAATCCCGGCGGTCCCACACCTGACCTTATCGGGATCCAATCCCTATAGGTCCCACCGCTCGCACCTTCGTGCCTCAAACCCCACACCTACGGGGGCCCCACTACGTCACCTCGTGGGTAAACACGGGTCAAAGACCGCCTTTCCGGAAAAGAGCACCCTTTGCGGTGGCCAAACCGCGGATGCGCGTGTCGCACTCGAGCATAGTAACAAAACACGGGGTAATATAGTAAACCATAGAGCCATCAGTGTTAGTACAGGTTAACATAATATTTAATATCCTCCCCGGAACACTAACATTACTAAACCTCGGGAGAAAAAAACCCACCTTGTTGTCGCGCTCCTGACCGATGTTAGGTTCTCTCGCGTCTCGGGTACCCGCCCGGGCCTACACGAATCTCGATTTCGTTGGCTAGGGTTGAACGAGGGAAGACTCGCCCCGTCTGGTGTGCCCGGTCCCAAGGCAAAGGATGTACGGTGTTCCTCCTCCTCCTTGATTGCTCCACCGGTTACTCCACGCCGATTGACAGCGGTAAGGAAGGTTTGGGGAATCGAAAGTTTGGGAAATGGTTTTCGCTTTTCTTTTGGGGTTTCGTACGCAGGGGGTTTAAGGGGAGTTGTGGGGAAGTGGTGGGAAGTGGGGCGGTTAGTGGGTAGTTGTGGGGAAGTGGTGGGAAGTTGGGGCGGTTAGTGGGTAGTTGTGGGGAAGTGGTGGGAAGTTGGGGCGGGAGTTGTACGACGGAAAAAAAAACACGGAATTGATTAAAACGGGTGCGAACCGGGGTCCGACCCGCCTCAAAAACCGTGCTGGTTGCCTGAATCGTTAGCCAACTTCCGGAATTTATTCTGGAAGCACCCGACGTCGGAATTCAAATCCGATTGCACCGCCATTCTCCGTTTCGCGAGCTTTATTAACTAGAAATACCCGCGAGTCCCGACGGTCTGACCGGGAACAAGAAATTATGGATCACCCTCCGAGTCTAATTGAACAATAAATAAAACCAAAAGCGGACTCAAGCAATTATTTTAAACCAGTGGTTACTACAGGAATCCCCGGGGCGTGACAGATTAAGATGGTATCAGAGACTTTTCTTTAACCACGGCAGTCAGCGTCTGACATCCACAAAGGTACCTCACTTAGCTACTAATGAAATGAAATGAACATGACATAGAAGCGTAGAACGCGAGTGATCAGGGGGGGGGGGAGTATAAATCCCTAATCTCGATAGTTGGTCGAGTGCTATGCTAGCGGAGTCTAGAGCTGACTTGTGTTGTGTGTGTGTACAGAGCATGGCCCGAACTAGATCATCAGCCGAGGACATGGGGGCTGACGTGACGGCGTCGACGGCCGCGGAGAACCAGCTCTTTCGGCACCAACTGCGGGAGATGGCAGGGCAGCTGGCGACCCTC
Source organism: Tillandsia fasciculata (assembly GCA_029168755.2). Classification (NCBI taxonomy): domain Eukaryota; kingdom Viridiplantae; phylum Streptophyta; class Magnoliopsida; order Poales; family Bromeliaceae; genus Tillandsia; species Tillandsia fasciculata. Next base: position 116,502 of record JAQOTM010000347.1, on the reverse strand, counting down.
ACGGACCACGTGCGTCAATTGACGCAGCAGCAACCAGCTGCGACAGTGGTGGTCGCCCAGGCCCCTTCGCAGGGGCCAACTGCACCAGTGACGGGACCGCCGGTGACGGACGCCGGGACGGAGGCGGCCCCTCCACAAGCCGCGGCAGCCGAGGCCAGCGGCAGCACCTTCGACAGCGGCTACGAGACCGACGCCGGGGACCACTACCGGGGGTACCCTGGAGAAGACCGTGGTGACACCTTCTCCCGCTGTGGCCGACGCTGCCACGGGGGCAGGGTCAGTTCCGTTGACTGAGCGGGACCGCGTGCGAGCTTACCTAGCCGACTTTAAGAAATATGACCCATCGATGTTCGAGGGGGAGACGACCGACCCCTGGGTCGTAGAGAAGTGGGTGGATACGATGGAGAAACTGTTTGAGGACTTACTGATGGAGGAGTACGAGCGGGTTCCACTGGCAGTCCACTTCCTAGAGGGGAACGCCCGCATGTGGTGGAAGACGGTGCGCCCTGACTCCTCAAAGGGCACCGCCCTCCTATCGTGGACCACTTTCAAGCAGGAGCTGTTCGGGGCGTTCTTCTCAAACAGCGTCAAACGACAGTTGGAGGACGACTTAAACCACATCAAGCAGGGGAGGAGAACAGTCATGGAGTATCAGTGGGAGTTCGTGAGACTGGCCAACTTCGTCCCTTTCGTCATAAGGGACGAGTCTCACAAAGCTCAGCTCTTCGTGGTCGGGTTGCGCAGCGACATATTCCAGGTGGTGCAAGCGGCAGACTTGCACACCTTCCAGAAGGTGGTCGATAGGGCCACTATTGTGGAGCGCGGATTCGCTGTTACGCGCGCCAAAAGAGAGGGCCCTACTCAGCACGAGGACAAGAAGCGACCTCAGCCGTACTCTGGGGGAGGCTCTCCCAGCGGGAGTCGACCTCCTAAACGGTGGAGACCACAGCAGGGAACCAGGAGCGCACCAACGGGAGGACCGAGGCCGGGGGATAGGCCTTGTGTGATATGCGGAGGGGCGCACCGAGTGACAGAATGCTGCCAGAGACATGATCACTACTTCCGCTACGGCAAGCAGGGGTACTTCCGCCACAACTGCCCCTTAACCCTGGGAACAACATCCTCAGCAGCTTCTGCGCCTTCGCCGCAGCATGCGGGACGGGGGAAAGCTCCTATGGGGTCGGCCACTAGACCCCCTGCACCACGACGAGAGGGGGAAAAGGCAACCGCAGGTAGGCGGGAGAGTTTACTCGAAGACCCGCCAAGAGACGGACTCGCCGGAGGACGTAGTGACAGGTATTACTTCAGTTTCAAATTTCCGTGCTAGAACTCTTTTTGATACCGGAGCAACCTACTCTTTCATATCTCGTGATTTCGTTTTTGCACATGGTTTTGGGGAGAGACCTCTCCAGAGTCTTTTGATGGTTCAAACCGCGGGCGGGCCTCTGGAGGCTGATAGCCTTGTGCCTTCCTGCTCGATAAGGCTAGGGTGGCTGTCTTGTCCTTGGGATTTGGTGGTGATCCCTCTAAAGGAGTACGACGCGGTGCTAGGCATGGATTGGCTCACTATGTACCAAGCAATAATCGACTGCGAGAAGGTGCGACTACAGGAACCGGGCTTCCCAGAACATGTGTACCTGGCATGTAAGAGCACCTCTTTTTCAACCGTCATCTCAGCAGCACCGGCCAGAAGATTGGTGGAGAGTGGATGTGTGGCATACCTAGCCTCAGTAGATCTAGTTACCCGACCCTCTGCGACGCCTTCGGACTTTCCGGTAGTAAGGGAGTTTCCCGATGTCTTTCCGACGGAACTACCAGGAATGCCCCCAGAGCGAGAGGTTGTGTTCCCTATCGAGCTCCTACAGGGCACGCAGCCTATCACGAAGGCGCCCTACAGAATGGCCTTCGCGGAACTGAAAGAACTTAAGGCGTAACTCGAAGACCTCTTGGACAAGGGGTTCATCAGGCCGAGTGTGTCGCCCTGGGGCGAACCGGTACTCTTCGTGCGAAAAAAGGACGGAAGCCTACGTCTATGCATCGACTACAGGGGGACAAACAAGGTTACAGTGAAGAACAAGTATCCCCTGCCCAGAATTGACGACCTCTTCGACCAGCTACGGGGAGCAACGATATTTTCAAAGATTGATCTACAGTCGGGCTATCACCAGCTTCGAGTTCGAAATGAGGATATCCCAAAAACAGCCTTCCGGACCCGATACGGCCACTATGAGTTTACAGTAATGCCGTTCGGGCTTACGAATGCCCCAGCGGTATTTATGGATATGATGAACAGAATCTTCAGACCCTTCCTAGACCAATTCGTGGTGGTCTTTATCGACGACATCCTGATCTATTCGCATACCGATGAGGAACACGAAGACCACTTACGGGTCATTCTCCAGACTCTCAGGGACCAGAAGTTGTTCGCTAAACTCAAGAAATGTGAATTCTGGCTTCGCGAAGTGGGATTCTTGGGGCACGTGATTTCAGCGGAGGGAATTGCAGTGGATCCCAAGAAGGTGGAGTCGGTGACCAACTGGCACTGGTCGACTACAGTGACGGACGTCCGTAGCTTCTTGGGCCTGGCAGGATACTACAGACGCTTCGTCGAAGGCTTCTCGAAGATTGCTGCCCCTCTGAAATGGTTAACTAGGAAAGGAGAAAAATTTACGTGGACGGCCCAATGCCATGAGAGCTTCGAAGAACTCAAGAACAGGCTAACTCGGGCGCCTGTACTTGTACTACCGATACCTGGAGAGGATTTTGAGGTTTACTGTGACGCGTCACGGATCGGCCTTGGGGGTGTACTGATGCAACAAGGGAAAGTAATAGCCTATGCTTCAAGGCAATTGAAAGAATATGAACGAAATTACCCGACACATGATTTAGAGCTGGCCGCAGTCGTCTTTGTTTTAAAGCTATGGAGGCACTATCTCTTTGGTGTCCACTATAATGTGTTCTTAGACCACCAAAGTCTTAAATACCTGTTCACCCAGAAGGAACTAAATCTGCGGCAGAGACGGTGGTTAGAGTTGCTGAAGGACTACGATCTATCAATTCAATACCACCCCGGGGAAGGCAAATGTGGTAGCAGATGCTTTGAGCAGAAAGGAGCAAATGGAAGGGACATCAGTCGGCGCGATCACTGAACAGGATAGCTTGATCGCGGAGTTCTCACGATTGAGGTTGGAGGTGGTACCAGCAGGAATGGTCGCGCGACTTTTGTCCTTGATGGTCAGGCCTACGCTGTTCGAGAAGATCCGGGAGGGGCAATGGACCGATTCACACTTACAGCTCGTCCGGGACAGGATTTCCCCAAACTAGGAGACTACTTTTCGGTGGGGGAAGACGACACCCTACGTTTCCGTGGGCGGATTTGCATGCCCGATTCGACAAAATTGGAGGAGATCTTGTCGGAGGCACACCGCGCTCCCTATGCGGCGCATCCGGGGGGCACAAAGATGTACAGGGATCTCAAGCAGACCTTCTGGTGGCCTAAACTGAAGGGAGATGTAACACGGTACGTAGCGCATTGTCTAGTCTGTCAACAGATAAAAGCCGAACACCAGCGGCCGGCGGGAAAGTTGCAACCTCTACCGGTGCCAGAGTGGAAGTGGGATCGAATTACCATGGATTTTGTTACTGGGTTCCCACGTTCGCAACAGGGGCACGACGCAGTCTGGGTCATAGTGGACCGGTTAACCAAGTCAGCCCATTTCCTACCCATTCATACGACATGGACCCGAGATCGGTTAGCTCATGTCTACATCAGCGAGATCGTGAGGTTGCATGGGGTGCCAGCATCGATCACTTCAGATAGAGACACGCGGTTCGTCTCGAACTTTTGGCAGAGTCTACAACAGGCTCTGGGAACCAAACAACAGTTTAGCACAGCCTTCCACCCCCAGACGGACGGACAATCTGAGCGGGTGATCCAGACTCTCGAGGACATGCTTCGAGCCTGTGTACTTGATTTTGGGGACGGATTGTGAGGACCTGGATCCCCGCGATGAGATTACTGGTTGATTGGCAGCTTCTTGAGGCCTACGTGGTGTGTCGGTGGTGTTTGTGCACAATTTGGACACAAGTGATGGACTTCGGGCTTAAAATAGATCATGTGAGTGATCGTAGGACCCCGTCGGATGTTTAGAAGTGGTTTTGCGCGAAGTAGATATTAAAATTAGACTCCGCGCGAAGTTTGGACCAAGGAACACCTCTCCGGATGCCTTCGGCAATTTTTAGAGTTGGAATTTGGCAAAATGGACAGCGGATTTGGATTCAGCGCGCGAAAACGATGAAAATGGACTATTCACTTGTATTTTTCGGAGCCCGAATGACCCAGCACGGATTTCGAGGCAAGGGGGCACTGTTTCGGCGGCGGCGGCGGCGGCGGCGGGCAGCGGCGGCGCGTGGCGGCGCAGGCTCGGGCAGGCGGCGGGCGACCGCGGGCAGGCGCACGGGAGCGGGCAGGCGTGCGGGCAAGCATGCGGGCGTGCGGGCAGGCGCGCAGTCCACGGGCTGGCGTGCACCGGAGGCAGGCCACGTGGCATGACAGGATTGGACAGTGCTGTGGACCCAGTTCACAGAACGTGTGCAGTTGGCCTCGGGGCGCGTGCGTACAGTGTTGGCAGGCAGCGTCGCAGGCGCGCACGTGGGCGCTGACCGCGGGTTCCCGCACTATTGGAGCGCCACGTGTCGGCATCTGAGTGGGCCACGTGGCGCACGGCGTTGGTTGGCGCGGCTGTTGGCTGTTGTGTGGCGACGTGGCGCAACCAGGGCATTTCGGATGCGCGATGGACGGCTGGGATTAAAGCACTGTTTGCGCCCGATTCTTCCGGGCGCCCGAAAATGCACCAGGAAGTGTGCTTTTTCCCTTTTTCTTCAGCTTATAAATAGGCAGATGGGGCCTATTGAGCAGGGTTTTTTGGCATTTCTGGAGCTCCCCTCTTTCACAGAGGCTTCTACACTGTGTTTTCTACCCTCCCTTGGATCTTGGGCATTTTTGGAGACTCCGGCTTCGGCATTAACTGCGACACGCCGCACAGCGACGCACTTTGGATTTTTCGCTATTACCGTCGCTCTTCAGTCCGCGAGGTACACCGGATCACCCTGATGGAATTTTGAGCCGATTTTTGTGGCAGTGCGTTCACGTGAGGTAAGGCTTCGTTTTCCGTGTTGTTCACTTCTCCTCATTTCGAGTTTTCAGCACTGCTCCCGAGGTGTTTCTGTGACCTTTTCCTGCTATGAGGTTTTGGACAGCGGAGGCTTGTCGATTTTCTATCTCCGCGCTCGGACATCGGATGGAGACGTGCCTTTACACTTTTTGCATCTACTCATCGCAAGGGACGTCCTCGAATTTTCCTGGATTTTTTTGAGTTTTTTCCGAAGGTGAAAACCCCCTTTTTCCAGAGCTATGTGCTACAGTTTTTGGTACAGGATTCTTTTGAGAGGGTCACTTTGTCGGGTTTTTATCTTGATGTACAAGACTCGGATTGGGACGTGCAGGTACTCGTTTCGAAGGGCTCGACGCGCCGCTCGTGGCAGTATTTTTATTGGATTTTTCTGTGGACTCTACGAAGGTGGGATTTAAGCTTCTTTGGGGTTGTATCCCGCAGATTTCACAGTTTTGTGGATTACCGGCGCCCCGCATTGTTTAATTTGTATCTTGGTCTACAGGTGTCGGAACGGGGCGTATGAGTACTCGTTTTGGGTCTACTCATCACGAGGATCACAACCGTGAATTTTCTAGAATTTTTTGGAGCACTGTACACAGGTGAAAGTTCCCTTCCCTCTGCTGGTTTGTTGTAACAGTATGTGCTGTTTTGGAAAAACAACAAGTGTATGTTTGGGGGTATTGATTAGTGAGTTGTGTTGTTTGTTGTTTGTTGTTTGTTGTGGTGTTACATGTTGGGGTGATGTTGTTTGGAGCCGAGACTTGCGCGACATGTACCGAGGATTGCGGGTTCGGCAGATTTTGTTTGCAAGTGGCCACGCTCTTCACCGACTTTAGCTTTGCCTGCGGAAAGCGCTTCAGGTGGGTGCTTTGTTTCCAGAACCGGTGGACGGTTCTCTAATTCTGTATGTTAGGATGCATGCATGTCTAGGGTACACGGTATATGATTGAGAGGTAGGCAAGCTTGATAATGATAATTGTATGATTAATTGCAAGAATAATATCTATGTTGATGATTAGTGTAAGCTTACCTAGGATAATGTTACCCTATGTGATTATGTAACATGCCATGTTAGCACATAGCCGTTTATGCGATTGGTTTATGCGATGGGGCAGGATTATGTAGCTATGTGCGGATTTTACTCTGAGGAGTTATTATGGATCGAGGATTATGGATAGGTGTAGGCATTGATGATTTGGCATGTGGTTTACTTTCTTCTATCTTTTCTTGAGGACAATGCATGCTTGTATGGACATATAGTTAGGCCACCTTTTACTGCTACACTACTTATTGGAACTTGACTTAGGAGAAACCATGTTATCCTTTTCTCCTTTTTTTGTTAGTCAGGCGGTCTGTGTTGTTCAGGTGCGAGCAGGGGTCTGGGGTAGTGTAGCCGGGACATTGGTGTCAGGGACGGGTTGTGCTGGATTGCGGTTGGCAGGGTTTTGCGGTGACCGCGGACTTTGGGCGGTTGACCGAAGGTCGGCTATAGGACTTGGTTATAGACGGCAGGGTATTGCGACAACCGCGGATATTGGGCGGTTGACCGGATGGTTACTTTTGCATCAGATTGGGTATCAGTTTTCTCTAGTGGACGGAGATTCCCACTATTTGAGTACTTTTGCATCTGATTGAGGACCGAGGCTTTCTTTAGTGGTTGAGCTTTCCCACTTTGATCAGAGTCATGATCCAGTCCTGCTGATTTATATTACTATTATACTTATCACTGAGATACTTTACTCGTGTGGGTCGCTCCCCTTGAGTTCCACTCCGGAGTGTGTTACAGACAAGCTTTGAGTCCTTGAGACTCCTTTTCATCGGTGCTATGAGTCGGCCAACATACCCGATACAGGCAGGCACAGCAGACAGTACCAGTTTTACTAGTGGCACTAGATTGGGTTTATTACAGACATTTGCTTTATTGTTGCACTCGTGTCAAGGGGGACCGAGTGGAGTCTAGTAGCTGTGTTTAGACCAGTGCTAGTGTTGTTGGGAACTGTTTGGGGATTGACGGTGGTCCCGAGGTCGTTGTGAGTTACTCGACTGTTGTGCGAGAGGTTTGGTGATCTTGAGGCTATCCGTTCCGAGAGAGAGCTTGGATTTTGACTATAGCCTGCATGAGCCACTACTCGATAGCGAGTTAGTCCGTTTGGACTCCCTACATAATTCCTGCCCGTCAGCGGGAGGTGGTTGTAGGTGGGCGCAGGTTTGACTGGACCAGATGTGGCAGTCAGCTCGATTGGGTCGATCGTGCACTTCATGTGCTAGTGGTTGCATACCATTCTTTGGTTCTCCCCTTTTGAGCATTTAGATAGAGGCATGGTAGCTGTTGAGAGTCTCCAGCTTTCTTATTTCAGTCTTTACTGCTTTGGTTATCTTATGCCTCTAGTGGACTTAGTGGGCAGATCGTCGGGCCTGGTGGCGGTACCCACTGAGGACTCCCTTTTTAGGTGTAGTTCTCACACCCGTTGGGGGTTTTTCCCTCCCTTTCTTTTCTCTCCTTTGTTTTGCAGAGTCTTAGCAGGTGTTGCTGATTCTGCGGTTGTTGATCGAGGCGAGGGAGTCGCGTGCTAGATCCCTACCCGTTGTTGGAGAGTAGCAGTACCCCCTTCGGAGGAGATCTTCAGTAGATTAGCTATTTTATTTTTCTCTTTTGAGAGACTGATGTAGTGAGGATATGATATGTATTGAGAGCCTGTACACTGATGTATTTATTGGAGATACCTCCCTGTTGAGCTATGAGTTTTGTATCTGAGGATATTGTACGATTATCATTTTTGGGAGGTGGACATTGTTGTATTATTTTCCAGTTGTACAGTAGTTGATTTTATTTTTACAGCAGTTTTATCTTATAGCTCTGATATCTGTTTAGCTGTAGCACCTTTCTTGCAGGTAGGACACTTCGCCTATACGGGGTTTGGCATAGGTGGCGGATCTGTTGGCGAGCCCAGATCGCAGTTTCGACCCCGGGGCGTGACACGGATGGTCACGCTACCTACCCCTCGTGGAGTTCGCCTACAACAACAGCTATCAGGCCAGCATACAAATGGCGCCATATGAAGCCTTATACGGGCGACGTTGTCGATCCCCGATCTGTTGGGACGATTTAGAGGAACGGAAGTTCTTGGGAACAGACTTGGTAGAAGAGACCGAGGAGAAAGTGCGCCTCATCAAACAGCGTTTACTGACCGCCCAAAGTCGACAAAAGAGCTACGCAGACCAAAGACGCCGCGACTTGGAGTTTCCAGTGGGGGAGCACGTGTTACTACGAGTCTCGCCATCCGAAGGAATTAAGCGGTTCGGGCTGAGAGGCAAATTGAGCCCACGGTTTGTGGGGCCATTTGAGATCTTGGAGCGCATCGGCTCGGTGGCTTACCACCTAGCCCTACCGCCAAACCTCGACCGAATCCACGATGTGTTCCACGTTTCAATGCTCCGGAAATACCACCCTGACCACCCATCGCATGTACTAAACGTCACTACTCTTGAGCTTAGAGAGGACCTGAGGATCGAGGAAACACCGATACGGATCCTAGCGCGGGAGAACAAAACGCTACGCAACCGAACGATCCCCTACGTGAAGGTGCTTTGGAGCAACCAGGAAGAACGAGAAGCGACTTGGGAGATAGAGTCAAAAATGAGGGAGTGCTACCCAGATCTTTTCATCGCGATCCAGGATTAAGTTTCGGGGACGAAACTTGTTTTAAGAGGTGAGTGATGTAATGGATGCCTTCTAAGCTGGAAAATTTTATTTTTACTTTTATTTTATTATTTAAGCGGTCTGATAGGGGGTTTAAAAGTCGAAAATTTTTGGACTGACCGTCGGGGTTCGTCGATATTTTTAGGTGCTAGAGGTCGCAAAACTGTGAACGGCGGCGCGATCGGATTCAAATTCCGACCCCGGGATCTCCCAGAATTGATTTTCAAAGTTTGCTAGCAGTTTCGGGTGCATCGAAAGACGTGTGGGCGATCGACACGCTTTTCAAGATAATCTGGACCCATCGTTCGCACCCCGACTGATTATTATTTGTGAATTAGGACTTAGGTTTTTCCTGTTGCCCATTCGTGCGTTAGGTTTTACTGGAGTGCGTGCGGGAAAAGCCCCAATCCTCATTTTCCCTCCTTTCAATTGTTGGCGTGAAGAACCGAGGCGACGAGACAGGGAGAAAGAAGGAACAATCGCTCTTTCTGCGGGATCCAACGAGCGAGAGAGGGACGATCCTCCTTCTTCCTCCCTTTCCGGCGAAAATGAGGTGAGTGGGTTGTGTTTTCCGATTCTTCGTTTTACCTTTTTGTGTGGGGGGTTTTCTTGATTGGCCACGTTGGGGGGAGGGAGGCAAAACCTCGTTGTCTAGGCCGCAGCCCTCGACGCCACCGTCGCGGGAGACTGGACGCGCGCGGGGGAGCCACCCACAGGCAGGGCGCCCGCGCGGGCCTGGCGCCGCGTGGGGCCGCCCGCGCCTACGGGCAGCGCGCCCGCGCGGGTTGGCCCTCTCGGGGCCCCCCGTGGGTGGGGCGCCCGCGCGGGCCTGGCGCCACGCGGGGCCGCCCGCGCCTGCGGGCAGCGCGCCTGCGCGGGCTGGCGCCGCGCGGGGTCACCCACGCCAACGCATTCGACCCGAGACGGCGCTGCCGCCGGACCCTGGAGACGTGTTCCGTGACTGACCCGGGGTGTTTTCCCTTTTTTTAAAATTTGTCTGTCGGGAGTACTGACTTTCTCTTCGGGGGACTGTGTAGGTCTGGGAAGCACACAAAGACGCGGACGAACCGAGCGTTGGTCGTTACACGGAAAAGGTGGGTACTCGTTATGAGGTTTAGTTTCGAAATTTTCGGGAACATGTAAACATACTATATTTGCTCGACTAATTATGTTAACCTTTGGTAATCTTTATTGCTCGTTATTATCGATATTGTGTTTGTATACTTGGTTATGATGCTCGAGGCTGCAGCACGCACACCCGCGGTTTGGCCACCGCGAGGGTGTGCTTTTCCGGAAAAGTGGTCTATGACCCGTGTACCCCACGAGGTGACGTAGTGGGGGCCCCCGTAGGTGGGGAGTTAGAGGCGCCAAGGTGTGAGCGGTGCGACCCGTCGAGGTAGGTGCTTGGCGTGGTTTACCGAGGTAGGTGCTCGATCAGGTTGCCGGGGCAGGTGCCCAGATTAGGTTATGCAGGGGGGAGAGTGTCGTTGTTTGCCCATTGAGGAGGGCGGTTGCTCTGGATGGTTCTCATGGTTTGCTTTAGTTACAGTTTTCCTGCATTTCATCTTTTATACCATGTGTCGCTGATTTCCCACTCTGTGACAGGTTCCTTCAGGGGTGAGAGCTAGGGCGACGGTGAGGCCGTGGCAGGAGCACTTTTGGTCCTTCGAGGCCATAGACTATATTTACTTCTTATTATGCGCATTTCATTACCTGTTAGTAGCTTACTATGTGGATTTCGATACCCTTGTGGGGTCGGTGTGGATGTTGGAATGTTTCTTCAAACTTTTGTGGATGGTTGATTTATTTTCTCCTGATTGGCCGCTTTCAAACTACAAAAGAAAAAGGAAAAAAAAAAAGAAAGCATTGCGAAAACTTTTTTAAAAATCTGGGTGTCATGTGGGCACCATTTTAAAAACCCTGTGGATTTATGGATTGTGAAAACTGCATTACAAATCTGGGTGTCGTGTGGGCACCGTTTTAAAAATCCTGTGGATTTATGGATTGTGAAAACCGTTTTGAAAAACCTGGGTGCCGTGTGGGCACCGTTTTTAAAACTTGTGGATTTATCCTTTTAAACCAGTCGGCCTCGTGAATTCTTTAATCTTGCGCGCTCATGTTAGTAAACGCTGTGGTTAAATGATTGTTGTAATTGCGACGCCGTGCATATACAGAGGAGACTCCACCCGTTTGCGGGGTGAATCAGTGTATGCGGCGGGTCTGGGCACGCACCGGAGAAAAAGGACTTTCAAAAAAAAAAAAAATGTATACGCAAAATTCAAATCTTTTCAGTGGTCGTCTTCCGCTTAATGGAATCCCCGGGGCGTGACAGTGGCATTCACTATAGGACTCCACGAGTGGCATCTTTGCTTGAGTCAATTAAGTGTATACATGGAATTAGGGCTTAAGTTAGAGTTATGTCTCTAAGGGAATCATGGTATAGTTGAGGTTAAAACCCAAAGTGAATGTAATCCCTAGAGTTGTCATAGGGAGTTGGGTTAATACATTTATACTTTAACTTCAACTTGAGCATAATGAAAATAAAGAATTAAGTCCAAGGGACTTATATTACCTTAAGGCATGGACCTTGGGTAAAGATATGAGTACAAGAAAAGATAAGATAAAAGTGCACTTGAAAAGAGCGAAAATGGCCAAGAGGCAATGTGAGCTATAAGCTCGAATGAAAAGGAAGCTAAGTGCTTAAGAGCAAAGAGAAAGGCAAAGGCTTAAAGTGCAAAGAGGCTAAGTGCAAAAGCAAATGAAATAGATAATAAAACAGGCGTACCTTCGGGGTGAAACGTAGTCCTGGTTGGAGTTAAGGGCAAGGTCCCTCTCCCGGGCAGTGATCCGTACGACACGTTTTCCCGTAGGACGGGATAACACTTGCGGGTGTTATCGGCAACCTTAGATGACTTGTCTTACGGCAGCATGTCTGCCGGGCTAGGGCCCATTGGGCAAGATTCTCCGAGAGTTAGCAGCTTTAATTAAAATACAAAGAAAAGTAAAGAAAGTGATTGGTCGAAACCCTACGGCACCGTCACACGGCCCTAGGGCATCGCCGCCGCATCATGGCCGCGCCGCGCGGGGGGGGTTAGCACCCGCGTGGCCGTGGCACGCACCGTGCGGGGACGGTGCCCGCACGGCCGCGGCTAGCGCCGCGCGGGACGAAGGCCCCCGCACGGCCGTGGCTAAGGCAAGCGCCGCGCGGGGCCGGTGCGCGGGCAAGCGCCGCGCGGGGCCGGTGCCGCGCTGGGCCGGGGCCCGCGCGGTCGCGGCATGCGCCGTGCGGGGCTAAGGCCCGCACGGTCGCGGTGGGTGCCGCGCGGGGCAGGTGCCCGCGCGGCTGCGGGTTGCACCGCGAGGGGCTAGGGCCCGCGCGGTCACGGCAAGTCCCGCGCGGGGCGGGTGCCCGTGCGGCCGCATGGCCCGCAACGCCGCGGGGGTGGCCGCGTCGCTCGTCGTGCGTGGGCGCCACCGCCGTGTCAAGTTGTCGTTAGTGTTTTTGAGTTTTTGGGCTCGGTTTATCTTCCGTTATATTTCTGATCTGACCGCGGCTCTTTCGGGGACTACTTTTAGGTCCGGGTGTCGACAGGGAGCAAGGTTTGGTCTTCGGAGTCTAGATTTCGCACAATCGAGGTGGGTACTTTTGGTTATTACCGGTGTAGAGTCGTTCCCGAATATTCGGTTTGATAAAGTAGATGTTTGTGGTAATTTGACTAACCCCATAGCATGTGAATCCCATTTACTATTTTAATCGAGGCGGCTGCGGTCGCAAGATCATTCTATTATTCTGTCCAGAGCGGCTGAGGTCGCAACATTCTTCTTACACTCATATTGCTTACACGCACACCGGCGGTTTGGCCACCGCACAGGGTGTATTTTTCCGGAAAGATGGTAAGTTCTTACCCGTGTACCCCATACTTGTGATGGTGGGGACAGCTCAAGGAGACGCCGCTGCTACTTGGGCAGTGGAGGGGTTGGTGGCACCAAGAAGATGAGTACGGCATTGGGGTAAGGGCCCAAAGTATTCTAGAAGCTGGGGTAGGTGCCCAGCGTGACATTCGACAGGGATTTAGCGATACATGAGGGGGGGGAAGTAAATGCTCCGGTGATTTGGTGTGTTCTTTCAGTTATTGCATTTACTTATATGTTTTCTACTTTATCAGTCACTGACAACCCACACTGTGACAGGTCCGAGCAGGGGTGGGAACCGGGACGACGGTGAGGCATCAGTTAGAGGACCCTAGCCATGAGGGCTAGTAAACGATACGTTCTTTCTTTGGTTATTTCCTTATACTGTGGTTAGTTAAACTGTGATTCAATTATGTGGTTTCTGATGGATGTTGGAATGAGGATTTTGTGTTGATAATTGATGAATGTTAGGATGTGTAATTGCGGCATGTTTTCCAATGCAAACCTGGCTTCAAAAGTGTTTTCAATACAAGTGTCGTGTGGGCACCGATTTCAAAACCCGTGGATTTATCCTTTCAAGTTAATGGCCGCTTAAAAGAATTTACGAAAACGTTTTAGAAAAACTGGGTGTCGAGTGGACACCGATTTTCAAACCCATGGGTTTATGCTATAGACTGTATGTGATAGCGGTGACTATATGGTTAATGGTAATATCTCCTCTTTGTTTGTCATGGTTGGAATGGTTAAAGTGTTTGTCTTGCTGGGAACGCCGTGCATATACAAAGGAGACTCCGCCCGTTTGGGAAGTGAATTTGTATATGCGGCGGATCTGATACGCACCGGAGGCGAGGTTCATTTTAAATACAATAAAATAAAATAAAATAAAATAAAATTGGTACGTTTTTCGCTATTTTAGAACCTCCAGGGCGTGACAGGACTGTAGTACCCTGTTCCGGATCCTGAACATATAACAGTCCAGTTTCTTGATTTTTAAGCAATTAAAAATCCATCCAAGTGTTTCTACACTATAAGAAGTATTCGGATCACCAAGATTATTTAATTAAACGTACCTGATCCTTTTGAATTCTTCTTTCTTGAGATTGAGGTATATGACCCAAACATTTTCATCTTCAATCTTCAAGACTTAAACACTTTCACGAAATACGCCAATACAAATTCCTTAACACCGTTGAGGTTTGTTAGTTTCGAGGATGAAACTTTCCTTTAGTGGGGGAGGATGTGATGATCCGGATCTCCGCAGAGCTTTTGCAGTGTAAATTGTGGCTTCTGGAGGCCTATGATGTGTGTTGGAGTTAGTTGCGCGCAAATCAAACTTCAGATTTGAACCCAGTGCAGAATTTAGATAAAGAATACCTGTCCGGATGTCTTCGATAAATTTAAAAAGTGGATTTTGGCAAAACAGACATCGGATTTGGATTCAGCGCATGAAAATGATGAAAATGGACTACTTGTAGTTTTCGGAGCCCGGATGCCAAAACACGGATTTCAAGGCGATTGTTACTGTTCCGGCGGCCGGGGGGCAGCGCCGGCGGTGACGGGCAGCGGCGGAGCGCGGCGGCGAGGGCGCAGGCAAGCGCATGCACGGCGGCGGGCAGGCCGGTCCATGAGTTTTGGCGTGCACCGGGACCAGCCAACGCTGGGAATGCCACGTTTCGCGCGTTGGTTGGCTGGTCAACGCACGCGCGACAACGCGCCGAGCGTGGCGCACTGTGGACCCCGCCGAGCCACGTGGCGCCCGCTGGTTGGCAGGCGTAGCGACCCGGCTGGGCCGCCATTAACCGCGGCCCACGGTTACCGCCGTGGACCGCGTCGCCACGCGGCGCGCCGCGATTGGCGGGCACGCGTGCACCGGGTGCGCGGGGCGCGAATAGGCGACGTGGTGGGCCGAGAGGGTTTCGGGTACGCATAGTAACGGGCCGGGCCCGGCACTGTAGCAGCCCGAAGGATTTCGAGCGCCCGGAAATTGGGCCCAAAAAGCCCATTTGGTTTCTTTTTGGGAAAGGCCTATAAATAGGCCATTTTCTCTTCGGTTTTGGGCCTTTTCCCGAACCCAAATGCAAATGAGCCCTATTACAAACTTCTTTATCATCCTGTGCTAGATCTTGTGAAGGAAGCTCAGAATTTTTGGAGGCCGCGGCATCGACGACTTCGGCATCGTAGCGCAGAGCGACGTTTTTTCATCGGAGGCCCGTTATCGTCGTATTTCGGTCCGCGAGGTCCACAGAGCCACTCCAACAGTATTTTTGGACGATTTTTGTGGCGTCGGATTCAAGAGAGGTAGATCTACGATTTTTGTATTTTCCACTCTCCACAGATTTGAGCTTTTATTGGGGTTCTGGTATATTTTTAACCCCCTTTGTTGCTGGTGGATCTTCTTGGACAGTAGCACTTTGTCGAACTTTTATCTCAGCACTTGGGTATCAGAATTCGACTTTTAAGAACTCGATTGACATCTACGCTTTGCGAGGATCGCTGTTGTATTTTTATCGAAATTTTTGGAGTTTATCTTATAGGTAGAAATTTCACATCTTTGGGACTGAAATTTCAGTAGATTCTGTACTTGGATTAATTGTGTTGATTGTAATATTGGACTATATCTTTGTACCCAGGGGGAGTTGTTTGGATGTTTTTGGACCCGTTGGACTTGTGGGAATTTGGAGAATTATTCTCGGGTATTTTCAGCTTTTTGGAGTTCGAACAGTTTAGCACTTTCAGGTGGGTTGCCTCGTCTTCAAAATTGGTGACTGAACATTAATTCTAAGAGTAGGAAACATGCATGATTACAATTATATTAAGAAGCATGATAGAAAGTGAGAATTGATGTTCCTAGTGTTACTTTGATGATCATGTGATTTACTGCTTCCTAAATCTGTTAAATTAATTGTTACCTTTGGAACTTGACCTAGCACCCCGTCATATGCTACATGTTTAATCTGACTAGTAGAAAACTCCAACTTGGGCTAGGTTTATTTATGCTTTAGACATCCACATTTTATACTCTATTCCTGGACTTAGGGTTTCTCCTCGCCCGAGTAGTGGGCCGAGTGGTCGGGATTTATTGTTAGTGTGGGATGCATGTTACACTCGTGCTTGGGAGCGGAGTGGAGTCTGGTAGATGTAGCTAGTTTTTTATCTGTGGCGGGAGCCGTTTGGGTGAACGGTCGTCCCGGATGTCTTGTTTCTCTGTTTATGTGTCGCTATAGTGTTAGTGGCAGTAGTATACCAGTCTTAGCAGGACCTTGAACCCAGAACCTTTTTGGACACACACATGATTTTAGTCAACCAATATTTTCTTCCAAACATCGAAGGGTTGCCGGAGTTTGTTCTTGTCTGATTGGACGAAGGCATTAGCCCTTCGGGGTTTGGGTATTAAAAACTTATTTTCTAACTGTTTTTCCTGAAAGAACAAAAAAATCATTAAAAATGGGTTTTCCTCAAATCAAGATGGTTTTTTAAAAAGGAACTACTTTTAGTTCTCACCCTGCGTGGGTTTGAGTGAAAAATGGTTTTCAGTAATAAATGTCACATTTTTCCTGTAAACTTTCCCACTCGAGAGGATTTGAGTGGTCTGGGTTCTAAGGACTGCCATTTTCTCTGGTCGGGAACAACGAGGGGCTATGCCTAGAGCCTGTTCTTATTTGATTTGGGTTGTAGGTTCTAGTCTTTCGGGGTTCTCGGACCATTCATTGTTGTTGGCTGTGGAGTATATACCCAGCTAGTGAGTTTGCATGTCGAGTTGATGTTCTTTTCGGGGAGCCGTTGGGTCGACAGCGGTCCTAACTGTTCGAGTGTTTCCTGTTAGTTAGTTAGAGAGGTGATATTAGTTACTGTCGATCTTGTTGATCGTGGATTTGGACTATAGCCTATATGAGCCATATTGAGCTCGACAGAGATGCGCGGATACTTTCCTCGGTAGGGTCGCGCCCCTCGAGTGCCGCTCCGGAGTTGGGCCTGTTACTTTGCTATCGTGACTTGTCGATGCTGTCCCTCTGGCTTGGCCAGTTTTGGCAGTCACGGACGCCCTACGGTAGACTCGTCCTCTTGCGGATGTGCAGCAGTAGGTGGGCGCAGGTTTGACTGGACCCCATGTGGTAGTCAGTGAGGATTGGGTGATTATATTTGAGAGTTAGTAGATGCATCATGTTTCCATCTGTTCCACTTCTTGAGTATTTAGATAGAGAATAGTAGCTATAGAGTTATTTTTCAACTCCTTTCCTTTTACTACTGCATTTGTTACTCTATGCCTCTAGTAGACTTAGTGGGCAGACCGTCGGGCTTGTTGGCGATACCCACTAAGAACTACTGTGGGATGTAGTTCTCACACCCGCCGTGGTGATTTTTTCCCAGGGACCTACTTTCCAGTTGCTGATCCTTTTGTTGCTGATCGAGGCGAGGGAGTCGCGAGCTAGATCCCTACATATCTTTAGAGAGTAGCAGTAGCAGTACCCCTTCATTGGAGATCTATTAGTACAGTCAGTAGTTGGTTTATTTGTTTTTACTTTTGAGAGATATTTGTATTGTGAGGATCTGACTTGTACTGAGAGCCTGTACACTGATGTATTATTGGGTTTACCTCCCTGTTTAGTTTTGGTTATTGTATTCTGAGGATATTGTATTTGATCGTATTTGGGAGATGGATATTGTATCTTTATTTCCAGTCGTACAGTGATGGGATTTTAGTCTTTCAGTAGTTACTTTTCAGCTCTGATATCTGTATAGCTATAGTATCATTCTTTTTGCAGGTTAGACCCTTCGTCTATACGGCGTTTCCCGTATGGGCGGCGAATCTGTTGGCAGGCCCGGGTCGCAGTTTCGACCCCGGGGCGTGACATTGGGTCCTGATTTACTGTCGGAGGCAGAGGAAAAGGTCAGATTGATACGACGATATCTCGAGACCGCCCAGAGTCGACAGAGGAGCTATGCTGATACCCGACGACGAGACTTAGAGTTTCAGGTTGGTGATCATATCTTCTTGAAAGTCTCGCCTTCGAAGGGGGTCCGGAGATTTGGAGTTCGTGGGAAGCTCAGTCTTCATTTTATTGGACCCTTTGAGGTACTTGAGAGAGTTGACCCTGTTGCTTACCGAGTTGCTCTACCACCGTGCCTTGCTGGAGTTCATGATGTATTCCACGTCTCTGCTTTGAGGAGGTATGTGTTTGATCCTTCGCACGTGATTGACTTCACTCCACTTGAGATCGGGGAGGACCTTGGATACGAGGAGCGCCCGTTGCGAATTCTGGCTCGTGAGGTGAGAGAATTGCGTAACTGGGCGATACCATATGTGAAGATTTTGTGGAGCGATCACGAAGAGCGTGAGGCCACTTGGGAGCTAGAGACGGTGATGAGAGATACCTATCCTTTCTTGTTCGAGGCTTCTAGCTTTGGTACGTTTGTTTTATTTTCTTAGTTTCGTGGACGAAACCTCTTTTTAGTGAGGGAGGATGTAGAGCCCCAAATCCCCATGTAGCTTTTCCCCGTGAATCCATGATGTGAAACACCTGTTATTGGTGTGTCGGGCCCGTAACGCATGAAATGGATTTGTTAGATGGACTCAGTGAGGTTCCTAGATCAAGCCTATCTTTCGGCTGCTTTTGCCGAATTTTAAAAGTGGTTTTAGGCTGATTGGAGGTCGGATTTGGATTCAGCACGGAAAAACGCTTGATAACGATTATTTGCTTGTATTTTCTGAGTCCGGATGCCCAAAAAGGGGCTTCCGGAAGTTTTCGGTGGATTCGGGTGCATAGGGGAGGCCGTAGACCGGCAGGGTGCCACGTGGCGGCCTATCATTGGCCGGTTCATGCTGCACAGTCCACGGAGATGCGCGGGGTGGCGCATGGACCGGGTGGGGGACACGTGGCATTCCCAGATTGGCCGGTTCTGGTTGCGCGGTCCACGAAACCCGCGTGGGTGCATAGACCTGGCGCGGGGATGTTACGGAATTTGAGTTGGCGTATTTCGTGAAAGTGTTAAGTCTTGAAGATTGAAGTTGAAGAACTTTGGATCATATACCTCAATCTCAAGAAAGAAGAATTCAAAAGGATCAGGTATGTTTAACTAAAGATTTTTGGTGATCCGAATACTTCTTGTAGTGTAGAAACACCTGGAAGAAAGTTTTATTGCATAAACATCAAAAACTGGACATGGGACATGTTCAGGATCCGGATCGGGCTTTGCAATCCGGATCCCGAAGGGTGTTCGTTCATACACTGTTTCAATCCGGATCACAGCATTTCATGATCCGGATCCCGAACACTGGTTTTACCTTTTCACTTGCACGATCCGGATCAGAAGTTGCAATCCGGATCCCGAACGTGATGTTTGGTGAAACTGTATGAACGATCCGGATCGGGGACTACGATCCGGATCCCGAACAAGCATTTTTCTGGAAATCGTCTTTCTTGCTTCTGCAATCCGGATCGTCCAATTCCGATCCAGATCGCCGTCAGTGAAATCTCCAGAAAAGGCAGTTTTTGATCCTTATCTTCTTCCAATGGTTTCTAACCAATAAATAGGCCCAGTATTCATTTTCTAGGGCAATCGATCGGGACTTAATAGAAAAATACGACCGAAAGAGAAAGATCCACATATATAGAGAAGAAAGGAAATCAATAGAATTTATTCTATGTTTCTTCATCTATATTGATTGATTTGATTCTAGGTTTTCCAAACTCAGATTTTGAGTAGAATCAAATCAATGAATACTTAGATGGTATTTCCGATCTATTTCTAATCTAAGTATTCGGCGGATCATCACCACCCAAAACAAACAACGATTTACCCAAAATCGGCGCGTGGACTCGCGTGGCCTTGTGGATTCAAGGTGCAACCGCTCTCGTGGATTCGGAGCGAGGTACGTTCGTGGATTCGAAGCGTGCTATTTGGTGAAGACCGTGGATGCGGTCGGACGTCGTGGACTCGACGTTGGACGCTGTGGATTCAGCGTTGGGCGCGGATCGTGGATTCGAGAAGCGTCGTGGAGCGAGCGGAGAAGATCTACTAGGAGCGTATGGTAAAAGGTTGAGTCGTCTGTGAGTACGTTATATCACCTTGTACGTGTGTTAATTCTAGTGGATTTCGCCGTGTTATCGGTCCCGTGGTTTTTTTACTCCGGTTTGGAGTTTTTCCACGTAAAAATCTTGCGTGTCATTTTATTTTTCCGCATTGGGTTTTTTAGCGCAACGATTTTTGAGTGTTTATTGTTTACACCTATTCACCCCCCTCTAGGTATTTTTTCCCCTATTTAGATCCATATTAATATAACCCAACAGGGGACGCGTGGCAGCATGTGATAGGCGGGCTCATGCGGCGCGGTCCACAGAGGCGCGGTCCACAAAGGCGCGCGCCAGTGCCTCAGGATGCGTGCGTGCATAGGGGGCAGGCGGTACGGTCGGTGAGGCGCACGTGGGCAGTCGGCAAGTCGCGCGGGCGATCCACGTGGCGCCCTGTGATTCGCGGGCGCCACCCACCCGCGTTGACGAGCGCGAGACACGTGGCAGCGCCCGAGTGACCTGGCATTTGCTGTTCTCTGTTCGGGACACTTGCCAAGTGCAGGGAGTTCTGGGCGCTGGTCAGGCGGGGCTCGGGATCCGGTTTTGTACGCCCAAACGATTCGGGCGCCCGGATGTTGGGCCCGTATCCGAAAATCTTGGGCTTACCGGGCTGGGCCTATAAATAGGCCCCTTCACTTGCTTTTTCTCGTTTTGCTGAGCTTTTTCACAGTGGGCTTTCTACAGAGAAGTTGTTCACCCTTTTGTTCTACACTTTGTGGAGGAGTTCTAGGATTTTTGGAGGACGCTACTTCGACGTCTACTGCGATTCGGCGCACTGCGACGCTCTTTCCTTGGTGACCTTTTTTGTCGCGTTTCAGTCTGCAGACTCCCCTAGTCTACCCCGAAGGAGTTTTCGGGTGATTCTTGCGCCTACGTTTTCATGACAGGTAGGGATACCATTCTTCTATTTACAGTTTCCCTCCATTCCAAGCTTTTCTTTGGTTTTTCGGACCATCTTGTGACCCCATTTTCTGCGGTGAGATTTTGGACAGCATTGGAGTGATTGTCGGTTTTCTTAGCCCACGAGCATCGAAACGAGTGTGAGGACTCGTTTTACATCTACTCATCGCGAGGAACGCCGTCATGATTTTTTTGGAATTTTTGGAGATTGCTTCAAAGGTGATAATTCCACTTTTTCTGGACTAGAAGCTACAGATTATTGATTGTGGAAGTTTTGGGCTCGCAGCGGTGTTTTATTTGTAGGTTGGCCTACAGGTGTCGGAACGGGATGTGCGAGTACTCGATTCCCATCTACTCGACGCGATGATCGCAGCAGTTATTTTTCTGGATTTTTTCGAGATCATCTCGTGGGTAAAATCACTTTTTTTCTGGACTGAATTGTGTGGACTGCGGTAGATTGTGGTTTTGGGTTTAATTGTGCGCCGTGTGGGTCATCTTTGCAGCTTCTACGGTGTGCCGTGGTTTACCTGGAGTGAGGGCGTGTTGGGATCCATGCTTTGCGACCGAGGTGGGTTATTGTTGTAGACCTCATATTTTGACTTACTTATTAAGAATATTAGAGTGATTCCCGTTGTTGATTGCCGACTAGTACATTGTGGGTAACATACATGCTTATATAAATTGGACATGTGCTATGTTAGTACTTAGTGTTCTTATGAGATATATTATTATCCTGGAATAACATGCTTTAATCAATGTGAGAACAATGATATCTGTTTTTCTTTTATCATCATGAGGACACTTGCATGCTTGTATGGACATCTAGATAGGTCATCTTCTACTGCTACACTATCATTGGGATATGACTTAGGAGAAACCATGTTGGCACATTTTCTTCTTTTATTGAGATTCATGCTGTATATTGCTCGGGTTTGAGCAGTGTTATAGGATAGTGTAGCCGAGTTTATCAAGTCTGGATTGTTCATACTAGATTGCGGGTTGTAGGGTATTGCGGCGACCGTGGACATTGGGCGGTTGATCGAATGTTTACTTGTACATCAAATTGGGGGATCGGATTTCTTTAGTGGATGGATTTTCCCACTTCGATCATAGTCGTGATCCAGTCCTACTATTTTATGATACTTGTGACATGGTTACTTTACTCGTGTGGGTCGTACCCCTCGAGTGCCACTCCGGAGTAGGCGATTTACACAGCGGCCAGTGAATACCGGACAGTGAGTGCCGGTCAGTGAGTGCCGATCTGTTAGCAGATACTTGAGACAGTTTAAGCAGGCAGTGCCAGTTTTTACTAGCCCATTGATTGGGTTTACTCAGGCAGACACCTTTACTGATGTATTCGTATAGCTACCTTTCTAGCACTGCATCTAAAGACATAGTAGAGGTAGTTTTTTTATCAGCAGTTATGTTCATAGCTTATCGCCTTTTCTTTCCTGTTTCCCTCTGGTAGACCTAGTGGGCACATCAGAGTTTGAGGCTTAACCCACTAGGGGAGGCTACTGATTTTATAGTAGTTCTCACCCCTATTCTTGTTGTCTTTTCTTCCCCCTTTGTTTTGTAGAGCCGTCTGTGGGAGCTGCTGGGCCATCAGCGGCGGATCGAGGTAAGAGGATAGCTGACTAAATAGATCGTCTACCCGACAGTATGTAGCTGGACTTTCGTTGTACCCCTATCTTCTCAGACAGTGTATTTGTACCTATATTTTTGGATCTTGTTTTAGCCAGCTGTTTGTATATTTTTGGTAAGCTGGGAGAGACACTTGTACTTATTTACAGTTGTGTTTTACTTTATTTTTAGCTTCAGTCTGAGATATAGTAGTTTTAGTTCAGTTATGTTTTTATGCTCTTTTATTATATCTTTTATATCTGAGCAGGTTACCGGCGCTTCGTGTACGTAGAAAATATCATGTGCACGGCGGATCTGTAGACGGACTCGGGTTCTGGTTTACATCCGGAACAGGACAAAATCAGTACATGCGGTGTCTATGGTCGACTCCGAAAGGAGTGCAATGGCATATTGAATCAATTATATACCATGAACATGCACCACCACAACTATAATTAATGAAAGGAATCTTATGTACAAATTGTACTATTTGATGAATATGGGCAATTATGAAATTCGAAGAGAATGAAGAATAAGAATAGAAGAATTTTGCGTAGTAATCTTACACTCTTGCTTATTTAAGGATCAATATTGTCTAACTTGTTTTAAAATTTTTCTTATATTTAAGATTTTAAAAAAAATTAAAATTTTTAAATTGATGGTTGTAATAATTTCAGGTGTGCAAATATCATTTCTCTCTCTGCTATACGTGTATGTGGATGTATAATTACCTAAACTGTGTAATTATTAAGGAATGAGACAATGATGAGCAAAATGGTGGGAGTCGATTTCACCGCCCAGGGAAGGAGCCAACCAACGAAAACTGGCGTTTGCAAGAACTTCACGTGACATGTCTCAGGGCTTCCCTTCGACCACTCACACTACTCTCCCAAGCTCTATAAAATCCACTTAATTGACTTCGTTAGCAACCTACTCGTAACCAAGTTCCATACTACTAGCTAAAGAGAGAGAGAGAGAGAGAGAGAGAGAGAGAGCCCATGATGACCATGGACTCCTCCAAGATCACAGCTCTTCTCCTCATCCTTATGCTCTCCATTTCATCCACCCCTCTGACCCTAGCTTGCGGCTCATGCCCCACTCCAACACCAAAGACCCCGAAAGGACCCATCCTCCCTCCAATCATCGGCAAACCACCCATCACCATCCCACCGATTATCGGGCTCCCACCGATTCTCCCACCGATTCTCCCACCGATTACCGGGCTCCCACCGATTCTCCCACCGATTATCGGCAAGCCACCCATCACCGTCCCGCCAATCACCATCCCGCCAATCATCGGCGGTACGCCGCCGACAACTGGAAAACCAGGATGTTCGCCACCCCCTCAGACCTGCCCTATCGATGTCCTCAAGCTTGGGGCTTGCGTAGACATCCTAGGCAACGAAATAAATCTCGGCGATCCGGCAGTGAAGTGCTGCCCGCTCATAGGTGGTCTTGCAGGGGTCGCGGCAGCGGTGTGCTTGTGCACCACCATCAAGGCCAAGCTACTCAACATCAACGTCTACCTCCCGCTCGCGCTCAAGGTCCTCGTCACCTGCGGCAACCCTGTCCCTCCTGGTTACACCTGCCCGAATTAAAGTACAAAGAGTTCACTTTCTTTGCTTCCTTTTCTTTTATATGAACTTTCTTAATTTGCTTCTTCAGTAATAATGCTGGTGAGATCATGCTTGCTCGTTCTTCCTCTTATGCTCCGTTTTGGCAAAAATAAAAGAAAGAAGAAAAAGAGCAATAACAATGAGAAGGGAGAAAAAAGAAGAGAGCCATTTTCTTCCTCTCTATATTTTTATTTTTTCTTTTTCAAAGTAAAACTTATTTCTCTGTGGTTTTCTTCCTTAATTTGGAACAAAGTTTTTTGCGAGAAAGAAGAGAGAAAGAAGAAGAAATGAAAAGAAAAGAAGAGAAAATATGCAACGAAATAAAAAGAAAAATCAAAGGTTTAGAAACTCTTTCTGAGTTTTTAATATTAAAAAAATTTGCAAACCTCATGAAAAAATATTAGTCATTGGATGACAAGTAGCATTGCTCAAAGTAAAAGAAGTAACGTATATCATAAAAAATTCAGTTTATTAATTTTTTTAAAATTTTTGTATGTCCAAATTTCTTAAGAAACACTCATTTTCTTTTCTCTAGAAACACTCATTTTCTTTTCTCTCTCTCTCTCTCTCTCTCTCTCTCTCTCTCTCTCTCTCTCTATATATATATATATATATATATATATATATATATATAGTCCGGCTAGAATATTATCGATAGCTGTGACGCCCCACTTCCCAGGAGGTCACCCATCCTAGAACTACTCTAGCTCTAGCACGCTTAACTCTCATGTTCCTCTTGGATCTTGCTACCATCCAAAATGCTATAGCCGGGTTAGAGATTTTAGTCCTATTATATCATTTATATATAGGACTAATCCAAATTCCGGGGGTGTCACATTCTCCCCCCCTTTAAGCCCTGACGTCCACGTCAGACTCAAGCACACTCACAAGCACCAGGCAATGTGAGACTAGTCTCGCTAGCCTTAGCCGACCTTGTGAGGAGCTGCACTCCACTCACAACGGTCATTAGCCGGGGAGCCTCGCTCTACCCGCTAAATAACCCTGGCTCAGCCGAGACTCATCTCACATTTCCGGCTGGTGAAAGTCTCTGATACCAACTGTGACGCCCCACTTCCCAGGGGGTCACCCATCCTAGAACTACTCTAGCTCTAGCACGCTTAACTCTCATGTTCCTCTTGGATCTTGCTACCATCCAAAATGCTATAGCCGGGTTAGAGATTTTAGTCCTATTATATCATTTATATATAGGACTAATCCAAATTCCGGGGGTGTCACAATAGCACAGCCGTTGGATGAAAAAATATGCGGTTAGAATTTTAGTGGTCCCCTAAAATTTTTACTATTCAACCAACCACATAGTAAACCCTAGGGGACCACTATCATCCTAACCGCACATTTTTTAATCCAAAGACTAAAAAATGACTTGGTGCTATCGATAGTATTCCAGTCTAATTATATATATATATATATATATATATATATATATATATATATATATATATATATATATATATATATATATATGTTTCTTTCTTTTTTCTTTTATTTTCTCATGTTCTTTACAGCCGAACAACAGTTTAAAATATTACAGATTTTATTGAAGAGTTGAGCAAAATGAGTAAATGATTGAAAACTCATAGTATACTTTTGTTAGCAGGGTAAAGGGAGTTAAGGGATGCTGCTGGATTTATTGTGGATGGTGATGAGACATAAGAGGATGTCAACTCACCCATGCATGTATCTTCTTTTTCTTTATTGTTTTTAAAATTGTGTTTCCTTGGCGCAATTTGTTCAGATGTGCTATGTTGGACTGGATTCTTCTTGTTCTAATTCCTTCATTTAAATGTGTACTTTTGTGTCATCAGAAATAAATACCTGGTTTAACTTAATTATTATGTAGAGTGGAATCAGCATACAAATATTTCTTGAAGTTTAGGGACTTTAATTTGCGTATGGCCTCCTTGATATTTAATCTTTACAAGTAGCTCCTCCAAACTTTATTAAGTAGTTTATTACCACTTCTATCCAAGCCAAGTTACTAATGGAAACAGTCTTTTTGATCGCATATCTTGTACAAGAACTAGTAAAATTTCAAAATACAATTAAACCTTAAATTCTCTCCTCTAACACATATATGTTTGAAAACAAAGCATTAGGTTTAAAGAATAAATTAAGTTAAATATATGTTATTTTATTGGCTTTTTCATATGTTAGAATAGAAGAGACGATCGAGTTTCTCTATGTTTTGAGCTATACAAGTTCATGTACAACAGTGCAAGATATCTAAACAGAACAACTGTTTAATTAGTAACAACTCTTGAGGAGGAACTACTGAACTTGCTAATTAAGTCTGTGAGAGCTAATTGCACAAATTAAATGTTTAAAGGAAAATTTTTAAAAGTTCTAAAATTTAGGGGCCGGGAGCATATATATAATGCTTATATATATATATATATATATATATATATATTAGTGTCGTTCATTAATTTTTGTTCATCGGCTTAGATTTAATTACTTTTTAGTTGTGACCTGTAATAACAGGTTATTTGGAGAGAGTTATCGATTACAAGGTACTGAAAAAAATTATTTTGTTCTTTTACCCCTGCTTTATGATTTTTTATTTTTAAAAGATTATAAATTTTAAACATTTCAATTTAGTGAGAGTTTTCTTTTAATTAAGTAATTTTAAATATTCAAAATTTAAATATTCTAAATTATAATTCAAAAACTATTTTAAATTAGGTTAATTTCATACAGATCCCTATAAACATATTGAATAGCATATATATATATCCCTACAAAGTTCATCTTTTCATATTTATTCTTTCAAAAGTCCCAAGTTGTTTATATATATTCTTTTGGTTTAGTACCGTTAGTTTACTGTTTATAGTTAAATAGAATATATGTAAAATTTTATTTTTGTCCTTTCAAATATTTCTCTCTAAAAGTTCTAACTTTTAAAATAATGCAAAAATATCTATAAGGGTAAAAAAGTAAATTTACATCATTAACTAACCAAAGTTAAATATTTAACCTATGGTTAACTATATTTTTCTAACGGACATTAACGGTAGGGATATATAGGAAGAACATAGGACTTTTGAGGGAATAAATATGAAAAGTTAAATTTTGTAGGATTATATCTGCTATTCGATATGTTTTCAAGAATCTGTATGCAATTAACTCTTAAATTAATGCCTAAATTTTAATATTTTACAATTAAAATTTGAATTAATTTAGCCAGTATAATTCTATTCTAAGAATAAATTTGAATTATACACTATATTTCTATTATATCAAATATTTAACCACATTCAAATATTTTTAAATAGTGTTACAAACTTAATGCCTAAATTAATAAAATTCTAAAATTTCTTAATTATAATAAATATGTTAATTTAAATATTTATCCACTTTCAAAATTTTCAAAATAGTGAAACAAAATTAATGTCTAAAGTAGAGGAATTCTAAAATTCTTCAAAAATATAAAATATATTGAATTTGAATATTTACCAACATTCATTTTTTTAAAAAGTATTGATATAAATTAATTCCTAAATTGTAATTTTAAAACTTCTTAAATTATTATGATGCCCTCGGCATTTGAAATAATCCTATGTAAAAGAAATAATATGGCTAAACCTCTTAACCCGGCTATAGTATTTTGAGCGGTGGTTAGGCTCAATAGGTTAAGAGCGTTAAATGTGATAGAGTTAGAGTAGTTTTAGAATGGATGACCATTAGGAAGTGGGGTGTCACAATTGGTATCAGAGAGAATCACCAGCGAAAAATGTGAGATGAGTCTCAGCTGTGCTTAATTGGGTTATACAGCGGGTAGAATATGACTCCCCGGCTAATGACCAAAGTGGGTGGAGCACGGCTCCCTACAAGGTTAGCTAAAACTAGTGAGGCAAATCTTACATCGATCGCCTCATACTTATGAGTGTGCCTGAACCTGATGAAGACGTCATAGCTTAAAGTGAGGAGTATTGTGACAACTCCGATATTTAAAATAGTCCTATATAAAGAAAATAATAGGGTTAAACCTTTTAACCCGGCTATAATATTTTGGGCGGTGGCTAGACTTAATAGGTTAAGAGAGTTAAGCATGCTAGAGTTAGAGTAGTTATAGGATAGATGACCCATTGGGAAATGGGGCATCACAATTATTGTCTAAATTGTAATATTTTTATTACTAAAATTTGAATTAATTTAGCCCATATAATTCTATTCTAAGAATAAATTTGAGTTATACCCTATATTTCTATTAAATCAAATATTTAACCGTATTCAAATTTTTTTAAATAGTTATATAAAATTAATGTTTAAATTAGAAGAATTCTAAAATTAATGTTTAAATTAGAAGAGTTCTAAAATTTCTTAATCATATTAAATAGGTTGAATTTGAATATTTAACTACTTTCAAATTTTTAAAATAGTGATAAAAAATTAATGTCTCAATTAGAGGAATTCTAAAATTTCTGAATCACATTAAATATGTTGAATTTGAATATTTAATAACTTTCAAAATTTTAAAATAGTGATACAAAATTAATGTCGAAATTAGAAGAATTCTTAAATTATTTAAATATATTAAATATGTTGAATTTAAATATTTACCTATATTCATTTTTTTTCAAAATATTGATATAAATTAATGCCTAAATTGTAAATCTAAAACTCCTTAAATTAATACATAAATTGTAATTCTAAAACTCTTTAAATTAATTCCTAAACTATAATTCTAAAACTTTTTAAATAATGTCTAAATTAGTGCAAAATTAATGCCTAAATTTGTCGAAAGTATATCAATCAAAAATTTCATTATATGTTGAAGTTAATTATTTACCCACTTTCAAATTTTTTTAAATAGTGATACAAAATTAATGTCTAAATTAGATAAATTCTTAAATTCTTTAAATATATTAAATATGTTGAATTTGAATATTTACCTACATTTAATTTTTTTAAAAAATATTGATATAAACTAATGCCTAAATTGTAAATCTAAAACTTTTAAAATTAATGTCTAAATTGTAATTCTAAAACTTTTAAAATTAATGCTTAAATTAGTGCAACATTAATATCCAAATTTGTGAAAAGTATATCAATCAGAACTTTCATTATATATTGAATTTAAATATTTATATACTTTCAGATTTTTTTAAATAGTGATACAAAATTAATATCTAAATTAGAGAACTTCTAAGTTTTTTTTAAATATATTAAATATGTTGAATTTGAATATTTATCTATATTCAAACTTTTTAAAATCTTGATATAAATTAATACCTAAATTATAAATCTAAAACTTCTTAAATTAATGCCTAAATTGTAACACTAAAACTCTTTAAATTAACACTTAAATTATAATTTTAAAACTTTATAAATTAGTGCAAAATTAATGTCTAAATTTGTGAAATGTATATCAATTAAAATTTTCTTTAAATTTTGTGATGTTTAGTTACAAAAATACCCTCTTAATAAAGTTACCTTTTAATCCGTTAAAACATAAAATGACATTAATCTTTACTCCATATTGATCAACGGTTAAGATTTATTTTATTATTTTTAAAATTAAGTACGGAAGCATTTCTCCTATCTCTAATTAATGAGAATTATACCAGCCTTATACTTAATTTGAGGTGTATGGTTATATGTAGGTGTAATTGTTATGTTAATAGAGATGCGTATGTAGAAATAGATAGCTATACATGCATACTGTCTAGCTCTACAATTGCAAGAGCCACGACTGTAATTTTCCTGCTTGGTTGCATGTCGGAAGAAACTTCATTAACAAATCCTGTCACTTAAATTTTTTGATAAGATTGTTTGGGTGAAGTTTGCTGGAATTTTATTTAATATCACATTTTTTGGTTAAATAATGGAATAAATAAATATTAAATTGAAATAAAACAAAATTATAGAGAATAGAGTTTCAAAAAAAGCCAGATAAATCATGCCATGCACGGTCTTAGAGGAGCTTTAGCCCCTCAATATATGAGTCTCCAGCGAAGCTGCACTAGCAATTCAGCACATCAGATTATCTTGGTCTTCTCAATTGCATTGACTCTTTTTTTCAAAATCTCAACTCTCGAAGAAAATAGAAGCTGAAAAAATGGAACCAAAGGAGAAAAGGATATTTATCTTCATTATATTATGTATATGTTCTCATTTGTCTTTTATAATAATCGATCCCGTGGCATAAAATAGCGCTAGATGGCAGACGGCCGGACTACGTACCTAGCTTGCATGTGTGAAGGAGACAAAGATACATGGTGCACTAGGAGCCGAAAAAATGACGTATGAAGATAAAGAGACTTTAGGCCGAAACGGTTGGAAACGTGGGGCATAATTTTCACAACGAGTAAAATTGTGAGTGTAGCACTCCCCCACTACGTGAGCTAACTGGTAACACAGGTGGATAGAAGAATACTATAAATAGTATTTTTGAAACCTGTAATAAAAATCTTACACACATAGAAAAGACCACCTTTACTAATTCTCTACAGTTTACTACTTTCCATAGTAGCCTAATTTGTAGCATTTTCTTCATGCATTTACAACTTTTCCTAGGAACAACCTTGAACTTGTAACTCAAGTTTTCTCTTAATACAATCGATTAGGCTCTGTTAGCCGAGTCCTCGTTCAACTGAGTCTTCTCTTTATTGAGCTTTCAGCTTTCGTTGTGGAGTGAGATAGAACCCAGTTAAGCCGTTCCCTCAGTATAACTAAATCACTTGATTCTAATGCGGCACATTTGAGGGTCAATCCAGGAACCAATCCACACCCGGAAGACATACTTGATTTGGCCAATGACTTGATCTTGTCTAGAACCCCTCTATTTTGGTTTCTAGCTTGCAATTTTTGGCACGCTTGGTGGGACCCTCAGTGTCACGCCCCAGGAGCCTTTTGTAAGATATATTTGAAGAAAATTCATTTTTGAAAACACGAGTGAAGCGGAAGCACTATTTTTTTATTTTATTTTAAAACAATCTTGTTCACAGAACGTGCTCAGACTCGCCACACCGACAAGTTCTCTCTGTCCAAATGGACAATCTCTCCTGTACATGTACAACGAAGAGCAATAATATATTTAGGATCTATGTCACGCCCCGGGTGTAAACCAGAACCCGGGCCCGTCCACAGATCCGCCATGCACACAGAATTTTTTGCGTACACGAAGCGCCGAAAACCTACTAAGATATAAGATAAGCAATAAAAGAGCGCAAGTACAGAGCTGAACTAAAAAGTACAACATCTCAGACTGAAACTGAAAATAAAATACAACAGTAATAAGTACAATAACCCCCCAACTCACAAAAATAATACAACTAGCTGGCTAAAGCCAGACCCAAAAGTAAAAGTACAACAGTCCGAAATAATGGGGATACACCATAAGTCTAGCTACAAGTCACTATCGGGGCAGACGATCTATCGACTCAGCGATCTTCTTACCTTGACCTGCCGCTGACGGTCCAGCAGCTCCCGCAGAAGACTCTGCAAAACAAAGGATGAAAGAGAAAGAAAACAACAATGGGAGTGAGAACCACTGATAAAAAATAGTCCCCAGTGGATAAATCCTCAGGATCCGACGTACCCACCAAGTCTATAAGAGGCAAAAGGAGAAATAAAGTGGTAAGTTAAAAAGACTGCTGATAAGAAAACACTACCACTACTATGCCTCTAAATGCAGTGTCAAAAAGAGTAACGGTATGCATGCATCAGTAATAGTATTTGCCTAAAGTAAACCCAATCAAATGGACCGGTAAAACCGATACTGCCTGCTCTGCCGGCCACATCGGGTATGCCCCCAACGCATAACACCGATGTAAAATGGAACTCAAAAGCCTAGTAGCGGAACGACGCACGACTGAATCCCTAGGTAACAAATGGACTAACGCGCAGCTCGGTCGTAAGCCTAACTCCGGAGTGGCACTCGAGGGGAGCGACCCACACGAGTAAAGTATCTATGTCACAAGTATCACAAAATAGCAGGACTGGATCACTAATATGCCCAAGTGAAAAATCCATCTACTAAAGAAACCCTGATCCCCAATCTGATGCAAAGGTAAACATCCGATCAACCGCCCAATGTCTGCGATCGCCGCAATACCCCACAAGTCCACAATCTGGTAAAATAACCAATATCCGGTCAACCGCCTACTGTCCGCGTTCGCCGCAATACCCCACAAGTCCACAATCTGTATAATCTTTCCCAGATTCAAAGATCTCGATTACACCATCCCAAACCCCTGCTCGTACCCGAGCAACATGAATCACATATCTAAATAAAAAGAAGAAAAGAGCAAACATGGTTTCTCCTAAGTCAAGTTCCAATATGATAGTGTAGCAGTAAATAGTGGCCTATCTAGATGTCCATACAAGCATGCAAGTGTTCTCACATAGATCAAATCAGATGTCCCAATATAATAATCAATTTCACATGAAAGGTTATGGCATAATAACATGTCCAAACAATAATGTCCCAATCTCACATAGATAGGCTAGAAGTTAATCAGTGTAATTAACATGCATGGTTCTCAACAATGTGCCAATTAACAATCATAACTCAGGGGATCTCTCTAATATTCCTAGTGAGCATGTCGAAATAAGAGGTACACAACAACCACCCACCTGGAACACGCAAATCTATAGCTTTCAAGGACTCCTCTCGGATCAACTGTGGTGACCAAAACAGCGAGGGGCCGTCCACACAGAAGAACACAAAATTAGCGGTGCATCGGGATGCTACAACTGTCAAACCAAACACAATTTCCAACTGGGGCCAAAAAGCGAAAATGCCCACCCTAATAGTAGCAAAAAGATCCAACTTTTCCTGTCCTCGCACAACACCAAAATCTCAGCGGAAACTGCAACAAAGTCGAATACAATGTAAAACTTAGTCCCAGAAAACTGTATTATGCTGTCTGCGCAAACAGTCCTAAAAATGGCTAATTTTCACCTGTGAAGAGTCCTCCAAAAATTCCAAAAATATCACCGCTGTGATCCACGTGAAGAGTAGATACAAATCGAGTACTTATACGCTCCGTTCCGACAACCGTAGGCCGAGAAAACCTATATACACTCCCCCGCTGTCCGAAAATCTGTTGCAGAAAATAGGGTCTAAAGGTGATCCGAAAAACCTAATAATCACTAGGAATGGACAGATGTGATAAATGCGAAAAACGTAGGCCTACCTGTTGTGAAAATGATGCCGCAAGAATCGTCCAAAAATTTCTTTGGGGTAGTACAGGGGAGCTCGTGGACTGAAATGCGACAGAAAAGGCCACTGAAAGAAGAGCGTCACAGTGCGCCGAATCACAGAAAACGTCGATGTCATGGCCTCCAAAAATCCTCACAATCCTGGAAGAGGTGGAGCACAGGTAGATGAAGTCTTTGCCAGAAGCCCAGCTCGGAATTCCTCCAAAAAGTGAGAAGAGAGGGAGAGGAAGTCCTTTTATAGCCTCAAAAAGGAGGGGTAAAAAGCACTTTGGGGTGCATTTTCGGGCGCCCGAAGTTTTTGGGCGCTGAACAGCCAACGCCCGCACGCGATCGGCGCAACACCCGGATTGCTCCGGGCGCGATGCGTGTCCCGAACACGGAACAACGGGTGCCCGGCCACCCAGGCGCTGCCG
This sequence comes from Tillandsia fasciculata, assembly GCA_029168755.2. Taxonomy (NCBI): domain Eukaryota; kingdom Viridiplantae; phylum Streptophyta; class Magnoliopsida; order Poales; family Bromeliaceae; genus Tillandsia; species Tillandsia fasciculata. The sequence goes on along the minus strand of JAQOTM010000347.1, from coordinate 82,908 downwards.
CGTGGCCCGACAAAAGGGGCGGGGTGGGTGGCAGCGGCGAATGGTGGGGCGCCACGTGGCGCCCACCCGCATGGGCGCCATGCCGCCCGCACCTGCCCCGCCTGTGCTGACCAGCCCCCACGTTGCACCAATCACACGTCGCCACGCGTCCTTCGCTGGCATTCGCTGCGCCCAGCGCACGCACCTGGTCCATGGACCGCGCTTCCGTAGCGCTGCGTGGACCGAGCCGCGTGAGCCGGCCATTCCCGAGCCGCCACGTGGGCCCGCCCTGGTCCACGGCTCCCCGCGTGCTCCCGTGGACAGCGCGCACGTGAGCCGGCCAACCAGAAGCCGCCACGTGTCCACCCACCTGTCCACAGCTCCCCTTATGCACCGAAACGCGCGGTAAACCTTCGAGTGTCCGTTTTTGGGCATTCGGACTCAAAAAAATACATGCAAATAGTCGTTTCTCGACGTTTTTCCGCGCTGAATCCAAATGCGACTTCCGTTAAGGCAAAAACCTCCACTAAAATTCGACGAAAGCAGCCAAGAGGCAGGCTTGATCCAAAACCTCACTGAGTCCGTCTAACACGTCAATTTGACGCGTTGCGGGCCCGACACACCAATAATAGGTGTTTCACACCACGGATCACGGGAAAAACTGCTCGGGAATCTGGGCCACTACATCCTCCCCCACTAAGAAAAGTTTCGTCCTCGAAACAAAAGTCATCCATCAAACCGAAGCCTCAAATAAAAAGGGGTAGGTGTCACGCCCCGGGGTCAGAACTGTACCCCGGGCTCGCCAACAGATCCGCCGCCCCTACAGGAAGCCCCGTAGAGACGTAGCGTCTAACCTGCAAATAAGTATCTAAACAAACAGATATCAGAGCTGTAAACATAAAACTAGCAGATATATAAGAAGTAAAGCTGTCCCACAAATATATACATAAAGTCCTCACTCAAAATACAGGAGTCTCTCAAAAGAAAACAGAAGAGTACAACTCGATCCCTCACTACAAAATCTCTCATACTAAAAGACACAACCAAAAGTACATCGGGTACCTCTACCTCTCGCTGCTGCTGAAGGGGGAAAAGATCTACCTGGCGATTCCCTTACCTCGGTCTGAAGGAGCTGGATCAGCAACGGGCACCGCAGGAACTGGAGCTGGAGTCCCTGGGGAAAAGACACCACGACGGGTGTGAGAACTACCTCCCACAGTAGTTCTCAGTGGGTGCCGCCAACAAGCCCGACGGCCTGCCCACTAAGTCTACAAGGGGCAAAAAGTAACCAAAGAAAAAAAATGCGGAAAAGAAAGCAGGAAAGTAACACATCTACTGCTACTATGCCCCTATCTACAATGCTCAAGGAAAGGATCGAAGACCAAAATGTCTCTACTGATACTCGACTCAAATCACCCAATCCAAACTGACTGCCAAACGGTCCAGTCAAACCTGCGCCTACCTACTGCTGTAGGTATGTCCATAGCTGCCAAAACTGGCTCAGCCAGAGGGACGATGTCCATGACTGCCAAAACTAGCTCAGCCAGAGGGACACCAACATCGACAAGCCGCAATAGAAGTAGCAAGCCCAACTCCGGAGTGGCACTCGTGGGTAGCGACCCCACCGAGCAAAATATCTGCGCATCTCTGTCGATCTCAAGAATGGCTCCTGCAGGCTATGATCCAATCCCTGACTCACTCACTAAAAGAGGATCCACACTGTCACTATGATCATCACCCAAAGATCTCAGTCCCACATATCACTATCTCAAATGATGAACAAACTATAGACTGCTGTCAACTCTACTCGGTCCCCAGACACGAGTACAATGCATCCAAAGCTACTAAACCTCCCAACCCACAACTCAGGGGAAGACCACTATGTCCCAAGATGACAAAAGTAACAATGACATGGGAGAACTACAGCAAAGGCATAAATCCAATAGTAGCTGTCTGAGGATGACATACAATGTCTAATAGATGTGCTAAGTCAAGTCTTTCTCCAATTTGTGGTTCATATGATGCAAGAGTTCCAAAAAGATTATCAATTTTAGCAATTATTAACTGTGGTTACTAACATATAAATTGCACAGTTCTATTAGCTCACATACCATCATGCATGCATCTAAATTGCAGAATTAGAGTGCAGTCCATAGAAATTGAAAGCAGAAACACCCACCTGAACACGCTAACTGTCCAAGACGGTACAGATAAACAGTCCAGGAATCGATAGTTTCCCAGTTCCACAGAGCCAGGAGCACAGAAAAAGTGCTCTTACAGTCCTGGGTACAACAACAACCCACAATTACAACCAATTAACACATAACCAACACATTCCAAAAATCTGCATGTACTGTTACTGTTCACACGCGATTTTCACCTGAAAATAAATTTTCTAAAATTCCAATAAAAATATCACGACGATCCTCGCGAAGAGTAGATGTCGATAGGCTCTTGAATCGTCGAAATCCGATGTCCAGAAGTGAAGATAAAATTCCACGAAGCCGCTGCTGTCCAGATTCCAGACTGTAGCAAAGGGGCGTAAAAATGTACCCCAAACCCTCAAAAAACTCATTTCTGGGAAGAATGATCAACACGGAAAACGTAGATTTACCTCTTGTGCAACCGCTGGCGAAGAAATCGTCCAAAAATGTGGTCGGGGTAGCTCTGTAGGTCTTCCAGAAGAAAATGCGACGGAAGTGGGCCTCAAACTGTAAACGTCGCTCCGCACTACGAGGTAAGAAACACAGTCGTCACGGCTTCCAGATTTTCTGAAACTTCACCAGGAGTTAGCTAAGAGGGAGAGGAAGATTTTTCATTAAGGGCTCACGAGCTAAATCCTCAAGAAAAAGGGCGAAAAGTTCGGCCCAAGGCAGCCTTTATATAGGCTTCAAGGAAAATCCCCAAAAAAATCAAGTTATTGGGCTCGGGCCCAAACTTTCGGGCGCCCGAAAGTTTTCGGGCGCGCACAGTGCGGCCCGGCCCAAAAATTTCGGGCGTGCACAGTGCGGCCCGGCCCGATACACGCCGTCGGACGGAATCCCAGATCCGTCCGACCCGCCTCGGAAGCCGCCACGTGTCGCCCGAACAGCGAACACCGAAGCGGACCACTCACCTGCTGCCACGTGTCCGTCCTCCCGCACAGTAAGGCGGTGGCGCCCGCCAATGAGCGGGCGCCACGTGTCCTCCCTGTTGACCCCGACCGCGCGACGTGCGCGCCGGTCCGCGCGACGTGGGTCGCACGTGGGCACGCTTCCCGAGGCACCGGCCTCGGGTGTTCCGTGCACCGCGCGTGGTGCACCCCACCAATGAGAGGATGACACGTGTCCCCTGCACCCGGTCCACGCCTTCCCCAGCAATTCCGTGGACCGCGCCGCGTGCACCGACCAACCCGGGGCTGCCACCTGTCCCCCGCCTGGTCCATGCACCGCCGCGCTCCACCCGGTAGACCGCGCGCCCTGGGCCCGCCAATCAGGCGGTGCCACGTGTCCATGCGCCGGGTCTGTGCACCCCGCCGCTCTGCTCTGTGGACCGCGCATCGCAGACCGGCCAATCAGAGCCTGCCACGTGGCATCCCGGCGGTCTACGGCCCCTCCCATGCACCAATTTCCACCTAAAACTTCCGGGTGTCCGTTTTTGGGCATCCGGACTCCAAATTAAGCAAATAAATAGTCGATTTCAAGCGTTTTTCCGTGCTGAATCCATCTACGACCTCTGTTTGGCCTAAATCTTTTCAGAAACTTCGGCAAACCCAGCCGAAGGCCAATACAGTAAAATAAAGCACACAGGGTCCACCAATAGCACCCAATTGATGCACTGTGGGCCAGGGACACCAATACCAGGTGTTCTAACAGTGGATCCATCGGAAAAACACTGCATGGGAACTAGGGCCACTACATCCTCCCCCACTAAAAGAAAGTTTCGTCCTCGAAACGAAATAAAGCAAAATAAACGTACCTCAGCCAGAAGTCTCGAACAGGAAAGGGTAGGCATCTCGCATCGCCGTCTCAAGTTCCCAGGTAGCCTCTCGCTCCTCATGGTTGCTCCAAAGGATCTTCACATAAGGTATTGCCTGGTTGCGCAATTCCCTCACCTCACGAGCCAGTATCCGCAACGGGCGCTCCTCGTAGACCAAGTCCTCGCCGATATCCAAGGATGCGAAGTCAATAACATGAGACGGATCGAACACAACCCAGTCCACTGTGTGAGGCGTCACTGTAGATCACGAAACCCTCTCCCATAACCGGCAGTGCAAGAACTGGTGCGGAGATCAATCTTCTCTTCAGTTCCTCGAAACTCTGCTGACATCGCTCGGTCCAAACAAACTTCGTCCCCTTCCTCGTCAAGCTGGTCAGGGGAGTAGAGAGCTTTGCAAAGCCCTCCACGAACCGACGATAATAACCAGCTAGGCCGAAGAAACTCCGTACCTCAGAAACCGTCGTCGGCCTCGGCCAATCCCGAACTGTGTCAATCTTCGTCGGGTCGACCACTACTCCAGCACCTGAAACAATGTGGCCCAAGAAAGCAACCTCCCGAAGCCAAAACTCGCATTTCTTTAACTTGGCATACAGCTTTTTATCACGTAGAAGCTGCAGCACTATCCTCAGGTGCTCCTCGTGCTCCTCATCGCTCCGGGAGTAAATCAGGATATCATCAATAAACACAACCACGAATCGATCCAAGTACGGCTGAAAAACCCGGTTCATCAGATCCATGAATGCAGCTGAGGCATTGGTCAAACCAAACGGCATAACCGTATACTCATAATGTCCATACCGGGATCTGAACGCCGTCTTGGGGATATCCTCGGCCCTCACCCTAAGCTGGTGGTAACCTGACTGGAGATCAATCTTCGAAAACACGGAGGCTCCCTGTAGCTGATCAAACAAGTCATCAATCCGTGGCAGAGGATACTTATTCCGGATAGTCACTTTGTTCAGTTCCCGGTAGTCCACACATAAGCGAAGTGTCCCATCCTTCTTCTTCACGAACAAAACAGGCGCTCCCCACGGCGAAACACTGGGCCGAATGAAGCCTCTGTCCAAAAGATCCTGTAACTGGGCCTTCAACTCTCTCAGCTCGGCAGGCGCCATCCTGTAAGGTGCCTTCGAGATTGGTGCGGTTCCGGGTACCACATCAATCACGAACTCGATCTCCCTCTCTGGCGGCATGGTCGACAGCTCTGGGGGAAACACATCGGGAAACTCGCGGACTACTGGAATATCCACGAGTTCTCGTGCCGCCGAAGGCGCCTCCACAATCGTCGCCAGAAATGCGGTGCATCCTCTACTCATCAACCGCCTGGCCCTCGCCGAAGAAATGGTCAAGGCGAACAAGGAGCTCTGACAGCCCTGGAAGACGAACACCTCCTGCCCCGGCTCACGAAGAGTAACAGTCCTATCGCGGCAATCAATGGTAACATAATATCTCGACAACCAATCCATACCCAGAACAACATCGAAATCCTGGAGCTGTCGTAAGACAAGCAGGTCGACCGGCAGAATCCAGGATCCCAACTGAATGGGGCAATCTCTACAGCACTCCTCAACATGAAGAACATGACCCGGTATCTCCACCTCTAATGCAGAAGATAAAGAAGCTACCGCTATACCATGCAAAGATGCGAATGATCTACTAATGAATGAATGAGAAGCACCGGTATCGAAAAGAGCCCGAGCACGGACTGACGAGATCAGAACAATACCTGCGACGACCTGCTCTGCTGAAAAAGCATCCTCAATCTGAGCGGCATATACACGACCGCTCGGTGCCGGGGGACGTCGCTCAGGCTATCGAGAAGAAGAAGAGGCGAAATCTGGCCTGCTGTAAGCTGCAGAAGGTCCGGCTGGCTGGTAAGGAACAGTCGGTGCTGATGCAGAAGAAGGAGCTGGATGGCCGGCCCTGGGACAAGTGTTACGGAATTTGAGTTGGCGTATTTCGTGAATGTATTAAGTCTTGAAGATTGAAGATGAAGAAACTTTGGATCGTATACCTCAATCTCAAGAAAGAAGAATTCAAAAGGATCAGGTACGTTTAACTAAAGATTTTTGATGATCCGAATACTTATTATAGTGTAGAAACACCTGGAAGAATCTCTTATTGCATAAACATCAAAAACTGGACATGGGACATGTTCAGGATCCGGATCGAGCTCGGCAATCCGGATCCCGAAGGGTGTTGGTTCATACACTGGTTCAATCCGGATCGCAGCCTCCTCTGATCCGGATCCCGAACACTGGTTTTACCTGTTTGCTTCCACGATCCGGATCAGGACTTGCAATCCGGATCCCGAACATTGATGTTCTGGTAAAACTGTATGAACGATCCGGATCGGACTCTATGATCCGGATCCCGAACAGGCAATTTTCTGGAAACCGTCTTTTGTGCTTCTGCAATCCGGATCGTCAAATCCAATCCGGATCGCCGTCGGTAAAACTTTCCAGAAAAGGTTGTTTTTGATCCGAATATTCTTCCTAGGGTTTCTAACCTATAAATAGGCCCTGTATTCATTTCTAGGGCATCGGCTATGATATACATCGGCAACATTAGAAAAATAGCCGAAAAGAAAAATCCACATATAGAGAAGAAAGGAAATCAATAGATTTATTCTATGTTTCTTCATCTATATTGATTGATTTGATTCTAGGTTTTCATACTCACATTTTGAGTAGAATCAAATCAATGAATACTTAGATGGTATTTCCGATCTATCTTGATCTAAGTATTCGGCGGATCATCACCACCCAAACAAACAACGATTTACCCCAAAATCGGCGCGTGGACTCGCGTGGCCTTGTGGATTCAAGGTGCAACCGCTCTCGTGGATTCGGAGCGAGGTACGTTCGTGGATTCGAAGCGTGCCATTGGGTGAAGACCGTGGATTCGGTCGGACGTCGTGGACTCGACGTTGGACGCTGTGGATTCAGCGTTGGGCGCGGATCGTGGATTCGAGAAGCGTCGTGGAGCGAGCGGGAAGATCTACTAGGAGCGTATGGTAAAAGGTTGAGTCGTCTGTGAGTACGTTATATCACCTTGTACGTGTGTTAATTCTAGTGGATTTCGCCGTGTTATCGGTCCCGTGGTTTTTTACTCCGGTTTGGAGTTTTTCCACGTAAAAATCTTGCGTGTTCTTTTATTTTTCCGCATTGGGTTTATTTGCGCAATGATTTTTTGAGTGTTTATTGTTTACACCTATTCACCCCCCTCTAGGTGTTTTTTCCCCTATTTAGATCCTTATTAACATAACCCAACAAGTGGTATCAGAGCGGGAATAGGGTTGTAAACAATGGTTGAAGGTGGAAACATCAATCGACCCCCTTTCTTTGATGGAACAAATTATGCGTACTGGAAAGTACGGATGAAAGCCTTTTTAATTTCCATCGACGAAAGGGTGTGGCAATCAATTGAATTAGGATGGTCTAATCCAACTGAAATTTTAGATGATGTTCGCACCTTAAAACCTAGGTCGAAATGGACCAAGGAAGAGATAGATTTATCTTCTTACAATGGCAAAGGAATTAATGCTCTATTTAATGCTTTGTCACAAACTGAGTTCTCTCGCGTCTCGGCATGTGAGACTGCGAAAGAAATCTGGGATGTTCTTCAAGTTACGCATGAGGGAACTAACCTAGTGAAGATTCAGAAACTGCAAATGCTCACGAGCAAGTTTGACTCTATCTCTATGGCAGAGAATGAATCCTTCACTGACTATTACACACGATTGCAAGACATCGTAAACTCATGTGCTAACTTGGGAGAGAAGATTCCAGAATTTAAAGTTGTAAGAAAAATTCTAAGAACTCTTCCTGAACGATTTCGCCCGAAGGTCGCAGCCATTGAAACAATTAAACACCCGGACGAAATGCGTGTAGAAGAATTAGTAGGTGCTTTACAAACTTATGAAATGACATTTCCTACTAACTATTCTTCTGGAAAGGCATCCTCTTCTAAGTCTTCAGGTTACGCATTGAAATCAACTAAAGAAGAAGACGCGGATTCATCCTCCTCGGACGACGACGAGAACCTTTCTATGGAGGACTTTGAGAAGCAGCTCGCTCTCTTGACAAGGAAGTTTCGCCGCAACTTTCGAAGGGGTAATTCAAGCAAAACTCCATCCTTCGGAAAGTCGAAGAAAGGCAAGGGTTCTTCAACTTACAAGTCAAGAAGCAAGAGAACTTCTCAAAGGATAAGAAAAGTTCAGAGGGACAAGTTCAGTGCTTCAAATGTCGAGGCTACGGCCACATTGCAACGGAGTGTCCCAACAAGAATCCGGCAAAGAAGAAGGCGATGCAAGTCGTCACTTGGGATGACAACTCCACGTCAAATGAGTCATCCTCAAGTGATGAAGAAGACAACGCGACAGCTTTCCACGCGTCCACCACATCTTCACCCTTCATGTGCTTAATGGCAAGTACATCCGACTCACTGTCCAACTCCACTGTTGAAAAGATTGCAACGGACGATGAATCAGATGATTCGGAAGGTGAAGATTTTGCTCTAGCCTACCACAAACTTTTGAGGGATTCAAAGAAACTGGCTAAGCAAAACAAGGGGTTGAAAGGGAGATTGCAGGATCTCGAAGAAGAAGTAAAAAGGGTAACCTCTCTCTCAACCGATCTTGAAGTGGAAAGGGATAATCTGATTAAAACAAATGTTTCCCTTCAAGAGTCCAATGAGCAACTCGAGAAGAATTATATAGATATGGTGAACAAAGCGAATTACTTCTTGAAGCTCAACGGCGAGGCTCGACAGGAAAAATTGGAAATGACGGAGACCATATGCCAACTGAAGGATGACTTAAAGAGATTTTCTTCTGGAAGGAGTAAGTTGGACAGACTTCTTGGTCTTGGTCAAGAAATAAGTTCGGCCTCGGATACACTCAAACTGGAGACATTCCAAGTTCGAGTGGGACAGTATTTGTGCCTCAGTCGGTATCTCCTCCTCCGACACCGGAATTCACGACAAGCAACGACAACAAGCCTACCTCATCCTCCTCGGGAACGTCAAGATCTAAGGTATGTTTTCGTTGTGGCATTTCAGGGCACATAAGGAGAAATTGCAAGACGGAAGCCAAACGCACACCTCAAGCACCTCTTGCAATGACTACCAAAAAGGCGATTCCTCGAAAATCAACAGCAAATCATTTGAAGGAAAAGAGCCTTGGTAATTCAACGCTCAAGACGACATCATCAAGGAGCAGCAATTCCTCAAGCAAGACGCTCTCACCTAGGAGATTGACTTCACGATCAGTACCAACGCACTTCAAAAAGGTTTGGGTGCGCAAAGGTGAAATTTTCCCTTGTCTTGCTACCAATGTTTCCTTGCATGCATATGATAGTTCGTCTTGGTATCTGGATAGCGGGTGTTCCCGTCACATGACCGGTGACAAAAACTGTTTTCAAACATTTGAGAAAAACTCCGGAGGACTTGTTGTTTTCGGAGATGGTCGGTCTTCCAAAATTGTTGGAAAGGGAACAGTAGCTATTCCGGATGGCCCGGTTCTAAATAATGTGTTATTTGTTCATGGCCTTAAGACTAACCTCATAAGCATAAGTCAACTGTGTGATAGTGGTTATTCAGTTAATTTTTCATCTGATAAATGCACTGTAACTGACATGAACCATGCTTTCTTTCTAAAAGGGGTTAGATCAGAAAACAATTGTTATGTAGTTCCTACTAAGATTTCTGAAAAATGTAACCTAGCATCTTTGAAAAATGAAACTCTTTGGCATGAAAGGCTAGGTCACATAAACTTTAAGGAACTTGCTAGAATTTCGAACAAAGATGTGGTCAAGGGGGTTCCGAAACTTTCTTTTGAACAAAACATTGTGTGTGGCGGTTGCCAAAAGGGAAAACAGTCTAGGACTGCACACAAGAACTTGAACCACATAGGTACAAAACGGCCTTTGGAACTTTTGCATATGGATTTAATGGGGCCAACTCGTCAACCATCTCTGGGAGGTAAATGGTATATTTTCTTATTGGTTGATGATTTTTCTAGATATACTTGGGTAGCCTTTTTAAAAGAAAAAGCTGATACCTTTGATTCTTTTCTCGAAATCTGCAATCGTATTATGACTGAAAAGAACGAAAGGATTACTCGAGTTAGAAGTGATAGAGGTGGGGAATTCATAAATTCCAAATTCATTGATTTTTGCACCTCTAATGGCATTAAACATGAATTCTCTGCACCTTACACACCTCAACAAAATGGTGTAGTCGAGCGCAAAAACAGGGTCGTACAGGAAATGGCACGTGTTATGCTTCACAGCCGGAACTTACCTTTTTATTTTTGGGCTGAAGCGGTTAACACTGCTGTTTATGTTATCAATCGCGTGTATTTGCGCCCGGGGACATTTAATACACCATATGAACTTTGGTTTTGTAGAAAACCTAACATCAAATATTTTCGTATCTTTGGGAGTCGGTGTTTTATTTTACGTGATCGCGAAAATCTTGGAAAATTTGACTCTCGAAGTGACGAAGGGATTTTCTTAGGTTATTCTACAAACAGCAGAGCATATCGAGTTTTTAACTTAGAATCTAAGACGATCGTAGAATCGATAAATGTTAAGGTAGATGAAGCTTTTCATTTTGAATCTGAAAAATCTACCCTCGATATCTCTCTTGATGATGATACACCTGCTAATGCATCTTCTTCTAACAATTCTTTCGATAATAATGTTGATGCATCTAACGGTTCTTCAAGCTTATCTGATGTGCAGGAATCATCTCGTGTACCTCCGTCTACTCCTCTACCTCAAACGTTACGCATCTCCAAGGATCACCCTGAATCGAACATCATTGGAGATCCACAAGAAGGAGTTAGAACACGGAGACAATTGGTTTGCGGATTTGCATGCTATGTATCTCAAATCGAACCAAGAATGTTGATGAAGCTCTCCAAGATGACTACTGGATTAAAGCAATGCAGGAAGAGCTCCATCAATTCGAGCGAAACAAAGTCTGGGAATTAACGAAGCCTCCGAAGCAACACAATGTGATAGGTACCAAATGGATCTTCAAGAACAAGAAAAATGAAGAAGGTACTATCATCAGGAACAAAGCAAGGTTAGTTGCTCAAGGCTACTCTCAAGTAGAAGGTATAGACTTTGATGAAACTTTCGCCCCTGTAGCTAGACTCGAGTCCATTCGTATATTGTTTGCGATTGCTTGTCATTTTAAAATCAAATTATTTCAAATGGACGTTAAGAGCGCCTTTTTAAATGGATTTTTAAATGAGGAAGTTTATGTGGCTCAACCGAAAGGTTTTGTGGATCATAAACTACCTAACCATGTTTTTCGTCTGAAAAAGGCTCTTTACGGTCTGAAACAAGCACCGCGAGCATGGTACGAAAGGTTGACAAAGCACCTTTTGGAAAAGGGCTACACTCGAGGGGGAGCTGACAGGACTCTCTTTGTGAAGCATTATCAAAACAATTTCATAGTTGCTCAAATCTATGTCGATGACATTGTTTTTGGAGCAACAAGAGATAATGATGCTTCTAAATTCGCGGAGACCATGGAAAGCGAATTTGAGATGTCCATGATGGGCGAATTGACTTATTTTCTTGGATTACAAGTTAAACAAAACGATGAAGGAATTCACTTGTGTCAATCCAAGTATGCACTGGAGTTGGTCAAAAAGTTTGATCTTGAAAATTCTAAGGATTTTCCAACTCCAATGGGAACTAGCCATAAGGGACTTGGAAGTGAATCACAAAGTGAGAATGTAGACGAGAAACTGTACCGCAGTATGATTGGAAGTCTACTATATCTCACGGCTAGTCGCCCGGATATATCCTTCAGTGTTGGGATTTGTGCGAGATATCAATCAGCACCGAAGGAGGTTCACCTGAAAGCGGTGAAACGGATCATCCGATATATCAAAGGTACAATCAGTTTCGGAATTTGGTATCCTATGGGAACAAGTTTGGATATTGTTGGATACTCAGATGCCGATTGGGCTGGATCGGTGGATGACCGGAAAAGCACGAGTGGTGCATGCTTCTATCTTGGCCATTGCCTTGTTGCATGGCACAGTAAAAAGCAGAACTGCATAGCACTCTCGACTGCCGAAGCGGAGTACATTTCTGCAGGAAGTTGTTCAACCCAATTGATTTGGATGAAAAGCGTGTTGAGCGATTTTCGGATTTCAGCATCTTCGGTAACCATTTTATGTGACAACACTAGTGCTATTAACATTTCAAAAAACCCTGTGTTGCACTCTAGAACAAAACATATTGAACTTAGATATCATTTTCTTAGAGAGCTAGTTGAATCAAACATTCTTCAACTGTCATATATTTCAACTGAGGATCAATTAGCTGATATCTTAACAAAACCTTTGGATCAAAAACGTTTTATTCACTTGCGTAAAGCAATTGGCATGCTTTCCTTGAAATAATCTTTTTGAAACCTTTGCTTAGGTTAGGTTTTGTTTTTGTTTTTGTTTTGTTCTTTATCTATATTTGTACATAGGACATTAATTGAGCATAAATCATAATTGACTTTAATTGCATCCTTTTATGCATTTAGAAATTTATTATGCTTTTGATATCATAATATTTCAATGTTGCAATGATCATTTATGTTAATTAAACCATCTTTTAAGTGATCAAAGTCAATTTCTCTCTCAATGATCTCTTGGTATAGTCATTATCATATTTGATTGCTTAGTCGAGTATGAATTCGAGATCAATGGTTTGGTTGAATACCTTATATATTAAATAATTGATAGCCAATTGAGGGGGAGTCAATGAAATGTAAAATGCTCAAAAGATGTGGAAAGAGTTACATCCCTATGAGGAGTGTGAAAACTACCACCACATGGAGAAAGAAAAAAAATATACTCCATGAATGCAAAGCAAAGTTTTGTTGATAAAATGCATATTGAAATATTTGACTCAGTCATATTTCATGGTTGGTATAAGGTGGGATTTTTGATAAAAGATGCTCAAAGAGCCACTCCTTCAACAGATTGACTAGATATATTATCTAACTTATCTGGGATTTCAAACATCTATTGATCTTGGTATTTCATTTTCTTTACCAAAATTGATGATTTGATAAAGGCATTACACATAAGATCAGGATAGATGTGATTGAAGTTGTTCAACTTTAAGTGTTTTAATTTTCGTAAATTTTCGTTTCATTTTTGGGTATTTTTGATAGATTTTGCATAATCTATTTCTTGTTGTATGAAACGATGATTTTTGTTTAAAGTTGATATGGTAAAGTGCTTACATACTTTTTCTGGATTTTATGAATTTTTCTAAATTTTTCTGGAGAAAAAGTTGTAGCCGATCCGGATCGGGGTAAGTGATCCGGATCCCGAACGCAGGATTCTTCCTGCGGGTAGCCGATCCGGATCACATTCTCGATCCGATCCGGATCACGGCTAGGGTTTTTATAAGAACAAGGGATTTGATTTCTTTTACCCTAATCTTTGTCTCAAGTTCTAGAGTTTCTCTCTCTAGATTTCTTGCATCTTGGAGCTTCCAAACTCAAAGTTCTTCGGATCCAAGTAAGTTTTATTGATCAAAATCTCGTTTTTCACAGTTTTTCTCTTTTTTCTCAAACGTGAGTAGAAAACTTGAATCTTTTTCGTTTGTGAATGGTTTTTGATCAAATTTCTTTTGAAATAAGAACTCTGGGTAGATTAGTTTTGCTTATATGCTGGGTTTCTCTTGATTAACGAGTTTTTAGGCTTCGATTTCTAAAAATTCGGTTTTAGGGCATAAAAGAGGAATTTTTGAAAATCATGGAATTGATCTATTTTTAAAATTCTTTTTGCAAAACTAATTTGATTCTTAGCTTCTCTACATGATTGTGATTGTCTAGGTACAATTTTTTCAAATTTTTCAAAATTGATGATTTTCCATTTGTTCTTGAGTTGGGTCTTCACAGGACATTTTCTCAAAACTCAAATCTCTGTCAGCAATGGTGATCACCTGGATCATTTTCCTACTTGCTGCCATGGTCCACGTAAAGGATACTGCGACAACATTGAAATCGAAGCACCTGTCCCTACTGTCTCGAAAGGAAAGGATCCTGCTGAAGCCCCCAAGACTAAGCCTCCTCCTACAGCAGCTGAGAAAGGGAAAGCACCAATGGAACCTAAGCAAGTTGGGAAAAGGATGAAAACTGGTGCGAGGAAAAGAGGTAGTGCTCAGGGCATTTTCATTAATGAACCCATTGCCAGCCAGCCTCCTCCTGAGGAAATTTAAAGTTGATACAAGCGCGAGCTCCTATATGTACAGTTTGGGGACAATCAATGAGACAACCATTATCAAGTCTTTGTCAACAAAGCATGATGATCCCCCATCTCCTCCACTCCGACAACGAGCTCGACCACAAGCGGCTACTTCCACAGCCCCAGTTCCTCCTTCACAGCAACCACCTCCATCGACTTCAGAAGATGATGCTTCAGTTAATTCCATTTTTAAAGAACAACAGCGACTTTCAAATGAACAAGAACGGATGTCGCAGGAATTTACTGAAATGAAAGGGGATATTCAAGTAGTGAAACAGGAATTAGAAGTCATCACAGCTTCCCAGATCACTTTGGCTAAGTCAATCTCGTCAATGAAGAAGCTAGTGAAGAAAATGTTTGCTAAAATGGGATGCACAACATCTGATGATTCCGATTCTCAGGAGTGATTTTGTGTTTTAACCTTCTTGTTGTTCTTGCAGGATTTTCTTTCATGTTTTGTTTATCTTTTTAACTCTTTTTTCTGTTTTGTAATTATTGGCTTGTTTTTGTGACAAAAAGGAGGAGAGAGAGTTAGAGAGAACTTTGAACAATGAATGATGATTGTGAATGTCAGCTACGTGAAAAGGTAAGTATGACCTCAACTTCAACTTTGGTTTTCTCTTGTGATTTGTGGCATGCCTCTACTAACTATTTGACTAACTATTTGGGCATGTATATTACTAACAAGTTGATGTTGGACTAACAGTATTTTGACATTTGGTTCTTGAATGATTAGAAGATATGTTAGTGTTTAACTATGATTCTCTCACATATCTGAATTTTCAAATGTCATGATGAGAATAAACTCTATCTCTGTATTTGGTTTTGTATGTTTCAATTCTTGAGGTTTCTAACGCTTTTGTTTGTCAAGAATGCTTTACTTGTGCAGAGAGTACAGATGTCTAAGTCTAGAGTCTGTTTTAGGAGTTTATCTCATGTTGTAAATTTTTGGATCTTCATTGTAAATTTTTGTTGTATGGTGATAGCAACAAAAATATCGTTTTGAATTTTCTTTTGTGGATTTGTGTTTTGTCACGAAACCGCCAAAGGGGGAGATTGTTACGGAATTTGAGTTGGCGTATTTCGTGAATGTATTAAGTCTTGAAGATTGAAGATGAAGAAACTTTGGATCGTATACCTCAATCTCAAGAAAGAAGAATTCAAAAGGATCAGGTACGTTTAACTAAAGATTTTTGATGATCCGAATACTTATTATAGTGTAGAAACACCTGGAAGAATCTCTTATTGCATAAACATCAAAAACTGGACATGGGACATGTTCAGGATCCGGATCGAGCTCGGCAATCCGGATCCCGAAGGGTGTTGGTTCATACACTGGTTCAATCCGGATCGCAGCCTCCTCTGATCCGGATCCCGAACACTGGTTTTACCAGTTTGCTTCCACGATCCGGATCAGGACTTGCAATCCGGATCCCGAACATTGATGTTCTGGTAAAACTGTATGAACGATCCGGATCGGACTCTGTGATCCGGATCCCGAACAGTCAATTTTCTGGAAACCGTATTTTGTGCTTCTGCAATCCGGATCGTCAAATCCAATCCGGATCGCCGTCGGGATTTCTTTCCAGAAAAGGTTGTTTTTGATCCGAATATTCTTCCTAGGGTTTCTAACCTATAAATAGGCCCTGTATTCATTTCTAGGGCATCGGCTATGACCCTTATACATCGGCAACATTAGAAAAAGCTAGCCGAAAAGAAAAATCCACATATATAGAGAAGAAAGGAAATCAATAGAATTTATTCTATGTTTCTTCATCTATATTGATTGATTTGATTCTAGGTTTTTCATACTCACATTTTGAGTAGAATCAAATCAATGAATACTTAGATGGTATTTCCGATCTATTCTTGATCTAAGTATTCGGCGGATCATCACCACCCAAAACAAACAACGATTTACCCCAAAATCGGCGCGTGGACTCGCGTGGCCTTGTGGATTCAAGGTGCTACCGCTCTCGTGGATTCGGAGCGAGGTGCGTTCGTGGATTCGAAGCGTACCATTGGGTGAAGACCGTGGATTCGGTCGGACGTCGTGGACTCGACGTTGGACGCTGTGGATTCAGCGTTGGGCGCGGATCGTGGATTCGAGAAGCGTCGTGGAGCGAGCGGGAAGATCTACTAGGAGCGTATGGTAAAAGGTTGAGTCGTCTGTGAGTACGTTATATCACCTTGTACGTGTGTTAATTCTAGTGGATTTCGCCGTGTTATCGGTCCCGTGGTTTTTTACTCCGGTTTGGAGTTTTTCCACGTAAAAATCTTGCGTGTTATTTTATTTTTCCGCATTGGGTTTATTTGCGCAATGATTTTTTGAGTGTTTATTGTTTACACCTATTCACCCCCCTCTAGGTGTTTTTTCCCCTATTTAGATCCTTATTAGCATAACCCAACAACAAGCACTCGCAATATGGCCGGCCTCCCCGCATCGAAAACACCGGCCCTGTCTCTGCGGGCACTGAGTCGGCGGATGAGGGCCCCGACAGATAACACACCGATCTGAGCGCTGCTGCCGAGAAGACTGCTATGGGGGCTGCTGCTGTCGCGGGGGTCGACGCTGCTGCTGCTGCTGCTGCTGTGACTGTCGAGACGCCCCCGATCTCTGGCGTCCCTGGTGCCCCCGGCCCTGAGGATGGAAACGCGGAGGTCTCGGGGGTCCCTGCCTGCTAGACTGCCCCTCCTCCGCAGAAGCCGGGCGCTTCGCCCCAGAAGTCGCTACAGGGGCGGGAGACACCTCATCCATCACGGCCTCTCCACACTCCACATACAAGGCCTGCTCCATCGAGGCCTCCACAGTCTGCAGTCTGCGGGAGCGGACGAACTGGTAGATGTCTTGACGAAGTCCTCTCTCGAACATATAGACCCGATGGCTCTCGTCTCTGGCCACATGAGGCACACATGCCAACAACTGGTTGAACTCTGCTATGTACATGTGCACCGGCCTATCTCCCTGGCGGAGATTCTTCAACCGCTCCTCCAGCCGCTGGCGGACACTCTCCGGAAAGAAGGCTCCCAGCAACATGCTTCGAAACTCGGCCCAGGAAAGAAGCTGCGTCCCCGGTGGACCAGCGGGTCGCACACGCCGCCACCACGCCTCGGCGTTGCTCTCCAGAAAATGGGTAGCCAGAATAACCCGATACCTATCATCCACAAATAGGCTCTCAAAGTGGCGCTCCAAGGTGGTAATCCAAGTCTCGGCTGCCCAAGGCTCAGCATCCATGCCTGAAAAGCGGGGCGGATCGAACCGCCGAAGTCTCATCAGCAAATCAACAACCTCCCGCTGCTCTGCCTCCGTCAACGCTCCCGTCGCTCCGGCCGGTAGCCTACTCGAAACCGGCACAGCAGGAACTGCCGGTGCAGACTGCACCACAGGGGGTGCCTCAACAGGGGAAGAAGGCACCGGCGAAGCCTCAGGGGGTGCCACTGCCGGCTGTGCTCTCTGCTCCAATAAGAGCGTCAGCCGCGCCACTGCCTCCTCCTGGCGTCTAGCCGCCTCAGCCATCTGTGCCATCTGGGCACGGAGCTCCTGTATCTCAGCCTGAGGTCCTCGCCCCGAGTCCTCCTGCTCGGGCTCAGAGGACGAAGGCTGCGAGCGCGTCACCATCGAACGTCGAGGAGGCATCCCCACCTTAGGGACAAAGCAAACAAATCAGAACCAGAAGCAACACTCGACCCAATCTAGCGAAAGTCAAAAGGCATGTCCCCCTTTCCGAAGCACTATGTTGTCTGCAGCCAACATAGTTGCTACAAAAGGAAGACATGTCTATCACTCGTCCCTATCCACTCGGGAGAGTCAAAAACCCAATCAAGACTTTCGCTAAAAAAATCTCGGCTCTCACGTGGGTCATCCTAGGGTTTAACCATAAGCCTAGGGTTCCTAAGTCCTCAAGACCTAAATCCTAGGCTCTGATACCACTCTAATCTGTCACGCCCCGGGGTCAGAACTGTACCCCGGGCTCGCCAACAGATCCGCCGCCCCTACAGGAAGCCCCGTAGAGACGTAGCGTCTAACCTGCAAATAAGTATCTAAACTAACAGATATCAGAGCTGTAAACATAAAACTAGCAGATATATAAGAAGTAAAGCTGTCCCACAAATATATACATAAAGTCCTCACTCAAAATACAGGAGTCTCTCAAAAGAAAACAGAAGAGTACAACTCGATCCCTCACTACAAAATCTCTCATACTAAAAGACACAACCAAAAGTACATCGGGTACCTCTACCTCTCGCTGCTGCTGAAGGGGGAAAAGATCTACCTCGCGATTCCCTTACCTCGGTCTGAAGGAGCTGGATCAGCAACGGGCACCGCAGGAACTGGAGCTGGAGTCCCTGGGGAAAAGACACCACGACGGGTGTGAGAACTACCTCCCACAGTAGTTCTCAGTGGGTGCCGCCAACAAGCCCGACGGCCTGCCCACTAAGTCTACAAGGGGCATAAAGTAACAAAGAAAAAAAAATGCAGTAAAGAAAGCAGGAAAGTAACACATCTACTGCTACTATGCCCCTATCTACAATGCTCAAGGAAAGGATCGAAGACCAAAATGTCTCTACTGATACTCGACTCAGATCACCCAATCCAAACTGACTGCCAAACGGTCCAGTCAAACCTGCGCCTACCTACTGCTGTAGGTATGTCCATAGCTGCCAAAACTGGCTCAGCCAGAGGGACGATGTCCATGACTGCCAAAACTGGCTCAGCCAGAGGGACACCAACATCGACAAGCCGCAATAGAAGTAGCAAGCCCAACTCCGGAGTGGCACTCGTGGGTAGCGACCCCACCGAGCAAATATCTGCGCATCTCTGTCGATCTCAAGAATGGCTCCTGCAGGCTATGATCCAATCCCTGACTCACTCACTAAAAGAGGATCCACACTGTCACTATGATCATCACCCAAAGATCCCAGTCCCACATATCACTATCTCAAATGATGAACAAACTATAGACTGCTGTCAACTCTACTCGGTCCCCAGACACGAGTACAATGCATCCAAAGCTACTAAACCTCCCAACCCACAACTCAGGGGAAGACCACTATGTCCCAAGATGACAAAAGTAACAATGACATGGGAGAACTACAGCA
The DNA here is from genome assembly GCA_029168755.2 of Tillandsia fasciculata. Classification (NCBI taxonomy): domain Eukaryota; kingdom Viridiplantae; phylum Streptophyta; class Magnoliopsida; order Poales; family Bromeliaceae; genus Tillandsia; species Tillandsia fasciculata. The sequence continues at coordinate 63,575 of JAQOTM010000347.1, read as the reverse complement.
AAGGCATAAATCCAATAGTAGCTGTCTGAGGATGACATACAATGTCTAATAGATGTGCTAAGTCAAGTCTTTCTCCAATTTGTGGTTCCTATGATGCAAGAGTTCCAAAAAGATTATCAATTTTAGCAATTATTACTGTGGTTACTAACATATAAATTGCACAGTTCTATTAGCTCACATACTATCATGCATGCATCTAAATTGCAGAATTAGAGTGCAGTCCATAGAAATTGAAAGCAGAAACACCCACCTGAACACGCTAACTGTCCAAGACGGTACAGATAAACAGTCCAGGAATCGACAGTTTCCCAATTCCACAGAGCCAGGAGCACAGAAAAAGTGCTCTTACAGTCCTGGGTACAACAACAACCCACAATTACAACCAATTAACACATAACCAACACATTCCAAAAATCTGCATGTACTGTTACTGTTCACACGCGATTTTCACCTGAAAATAAATTTTCTAAAATTCCAATAAAAATATCACGACGATCCTCGCGAAGAGTAGATGTCGATAGGCTCTTGAATCGTCGAAATCCGATGTCCAGAAGTGAAGATAAAATTCCGCGAAGCCGCTGCTGTCCAGATTCCAGACTGTAGCAAAGGGGCGTAAAAATGTACCCCAAACCCTCAAAAAAACTCATTTCTGGGAAGGATGATCAACACGGAAAACGTAGATTTACCTCTTGTGCAACCGCTGGCGAAGAAATCGTCCAAAAATGTGGTCGGGGTAGCTCTGTAGGTCTTCCAGAAGAAAATGCGACGGAAGTGGGCCTCAAACTGTAAACGTCGCTACGCACTACGAGGTAAGAAACACAGTCGTCACGGCTTCCAGATTTTCTGAAACTTCACCAGGAGTTAGCTAAGAGGGAGAGGAAGATTTTTCATTAAGGGCTCACGAGCTAAATCCTCAAGAAAAAGGGCGAAAAGTTCGGCCCAAGGCAGCCTTTATATAGGCTTCAAGGAAAATCCCCAAAAAAAATCAAGTTATTGGGCTCGGGCCCAAACTTTCGGGCGCCCGAAAGTTTTCGGGCGCGCACAGTGCGGCCCGGCCCAAAACTTTCGGGCGCGCACAGTGCGGCCCGGCCCGATACACGCCGTCGGACGGAATCCCAGATCCGTCCGACCCGCCTCGGAAGCCGCCACGTGTCGCCCGAACAGCGAACACCGAAGCGGACCACTCACCTGCTGCCACGTGTCCGTCCTCCCGCACAGTAAGGCGGTGGCGCCCGCCAATGAGCGGGCGCCACGTGTCCTCCCTGTTGACCCCGACCGCGCGACGTGCGCGCCGGTCGCGCGACGTGGGTCGCACGTGGGCACGCTTCCCGAGGTACCGGCCTCGGGTGTTCCGTGCACCGCGTGTGGTGCTCCCACCAATGAGAGGATGACACGTGTCCCCTGCACCCGGTCCACGCCTTCCCCAGCAATTCTGTGGACCGCGCCGCGTGCACCGACCAACCCGGGGCTGCCACCTGTCCCCCGCCTGGTCCATGCACCGCCGCGCTCCACCCGGTAGACCGCGCGCCCTGGGCCCGCCAATCAGGCGGTGCCACGTGTCCATGCGCCGGGTCTGTGCACCCCGCCGCTCTGCTCTGTGGACCGCGCATCGCAGACCGGCCAATCAGAGCCTGCCACGTGGCATCCCGGCGGTCTACGGCCCCTCCCATGCACCAATTTCCACCTAAAACTTTCGGGTGTCCGTTTTTGGGCATCCGGACTCCAAATTAAGCAAATAAATAGTCGATTTCAAGCGTTTTTCCGTGCTGAATCCATCTACGACCTCTGTTTGGCCTAAATCTTTTCAGAAACTTCGGCAAACCCAGCCGAAGGCCAATACAGTAAAATAAAGCACACAGGGTCAACCAATAGCACCCAATTGATGCACTGTGGGCCAGGGACACCAATACTAGGTGTTCTAACAGTGGATCCATCGGAAAAACACTGCATGGGAACTAGGGCCACTACAGTAGGTGTCCATCATCGTCGACTCAAGCTCCCAAGTAGCCTCACGCTTGTCATGGTTGCTCCATAGGATCTTCACATAGGCAATGGCCCGAGTGCGCAATTCTCTTATCTCACGATCCAGAATCCGCAGTGGGCGCTCCTCATACCTCAAGTCCTCACTGATCACGAGTGGGGTGAAGTCGATGACGTGCAACGGATCAAAAGATATACCTCCTCAAAATAGAAACATGAAAAGCATCATGGACACCGGCAAGCCTCGAGGGAAGTGCAAGTCTATAGACAACTGGCCCAATACGCTCCAATATCTCAAAAGGTCTAATATAGCGGGGCTAAGTTTCCCACGGATGCCAAACCTCCTGATCCCTTTCGACGGTGAGACTTTCAAGAACGCGTGATCTCCAACCTGAAACTCTAAGTCTCGTCATCGAGCATCAACATAGCTCCTCTATCGGCTCTGGGCGGTCTGAAGGTGCTGTTGAAACACTCTGATCTTCTCCTCTGCCTCTAGCAATAAATCGGGTCCCAATGTCACGCCCCGGGAGCAATTTAAAAGCGGAAAGCAGCCCTTTTTTTTTTTTGAAACAGGCTCCTGCGTGGCACGTGCACAGACCGCCACATATACAAGATCCCCCTTGTATATGGACGACATCCCATAGCCTGAATAAAAACATCAACCACCAAGCCTTAACAGTTACAAATTACTAGAGTATGAATTTGAAAACGCTAACATTTTATTTCATTAAACGGCGCACACCTGGCGCATCAATAGGTTTGAAAGGATAAATCCACAAGTTTTGAAAATAATGCCCACACGATACTTAATTTTCTAAAACCATTTTCGTAATTCCTTCTTAAGTATGAAAACCCGCGTCCACACGGCGCGTCCATAAACCCTATATTGAAAGTCTATAAAATAAGTTCATTTGGCAAAACGTAAGGCCTGTCTCAATATCCACATGATACATGTCCACATGCACAGAAAACGACCATAAAGGAAATAACCAACTATAAATGGAAGAAGAAAAATAAGGAACCTGACCGAGGTACTCTTACACCTCACTAAGTAGCGTCCTCACCAACGTCCTGATCCGCAGACCCGACCAAATCTGTCACAAAGTGGGAGTCAGTGACATGAAGAGTAGAGATAAAACGCAACTACAGGTACGATGCTAAAAGGTGCAGATAAGAAAACAAGCCATAAATCCAGAGCATCCACAACCCCATCCTGAAATCAACCGTATCACACCCGAGAAACTGAACCGAGCACCTGCCATGACGGTCCGGGGACCTCAGGCAAAAGAAAACCATCCCGCTCTCACCTTGGTGCATTAAAACTGTACAGTACCGGGACTTGGTGGATTGTACCGACCTCGCAAGATGGCGTGGTGCAGAGAAATTGCCTTGGACGTGTTCCATATTTGTTTGAAGATGATTTCGGGTTGATTCGGATCGGCGCGGAAGCCCCAGCTTGAATCGGAATTTTTCCGGGCTTTGTGCGCCGTTTGGGGACTGGTTTGCTAGAGCCGCGACTCCATTGTGGTTTCCAGAAATTGGGAAGGTTTGGAACAGGTGTATTTTCTATTTACAGATGAGTTCGGGAGGTTTCGGACTGGTGCGGAGACTCCGAAGGCGAAAAGTGAGTTGGAGTCGGCAGATATGGGAGCCGGTTTTTGGATTGAGCACCTTGACTCTACGATTGAGCTTTTTGAGTGGGGAAAGTTTTAGACATGTGTATTTTCAGATTACAGCGGAGTTCGGAAAGTTCCGGACTGGTGCAGAGGCCCCAAGGGCAAAAAGTGAGTTGGAGTGGGCTTAATTGGATTATTTAATTGATTAATTAATTTATTAGTGTTGACTGTGGAGGAAATTAGAGAGAGATTGTGTAAAGAATGAAAATGGAATTAAAAGAGAGTTTGTTGGTGTATGGATGGAATTAATGTTGGTGTTGGAAAGGGTATGAAGTCCTTTACACCATGGACCATGCACTAGACCCAAGCCCGCCACGTGTCCGCACCCAACCAGTAGGAAAACGCCATGTGGCCCGACGCTCCCGTGCACCGCGCGCCTGCCCGCGCGCCCGCTCCGCCGCTGCCTGCCGCTGCCCGCCGCCGCCGCCGCTGCCCGCCGGCCACCGGAACAGTACCATGTGCCTCGAAATCCGTGCGCGTCATCTGGGCTCCGAAAAATGCAAATAAATAGTCCATTTTCATCGTTTTCGCGCGCTGAATCCAAATTCGATGTCCGTTTTGCCAAATTCCACCTCCAAAATTTGCCAAAAATTCTCGGAGAAGGAAACTTGATTCATTTTTTGTGCCGGGTCCAAACTGGGGTTCGATTTTGCGCGCAATCACCTCTAACATACACCATAGGTCTCCAGAAGTCCCCAATCACACTGCAAACTCTCTGCGGAGATCCGGGTCATCACATCCTCCCCCACTAAAAGAAAGTTTCATCTTCGAAACTAAAACGCACCACAACCACAAACCCAACTCGACTAAACTACCCGAAGTACGCTAACACCACCAATTAAAAAGGTAAAGGCCCCACCAGCAGGAAGGTCGTCAACCCCAACTCTCTATTTAGAAAATAGCTAAAATTAACGAAAAGTTCAAAAATTTTGAAAGACCAGTGCCCTCGCCCCAATCAAACAAGAACAGGTTTGGGCCCCGTCTCCATTTCTGGAGTAGCCTTTCGAAGCTTTTGTCATGTTCGTAAATTTCAGCACAAAGGCGAGAAAAAGAAGAGAAGTGTTGAAGTCGTTCCTGTTGTGGCTACAAAAACGGAAGCTACTATCTAACCACGACCCCTAGGGACACGACCTCTAGTTCTAATCGTCACCTACACTCAAAGGGTGGCGTCTGATCCAAAACTGCTAAAGCCACTACTGCGGGAAGGGTACCTCGGCAACCAGTGAAAATGAACTCCTCCTGTCCAACTCGCGGAAGGGTGACTGCTCTCATTCCACAATTAGTCGTTGCACGACACTACACCAACCGGTCCAACCCGTGTGTCCAATCTAAGTCTTGGAGCTATCCCTGAACCGTCACACCTGCCGGTATAATTCCAAGTCCCCTCTGCACTGGACACGATCCACAAGACTCCCCCACATGCACAACACCAATAGGAACCTGTACCTCTAGTGCACGTGGTAAAAACTCTACCTCTAGTCCATGCAGGAAGGCAAAAATACTCTGACTTAGACTGCTGTAACGAAATCGTGCCGGTCAATCTGTTCTCCATCCTCTAGCCTCTAACTGACACTCTCGCACTCGGCGCCACCAAGCCTCGGCAATGTGCTCCCTCAAGTTTGTCGTCAAAAGAACCTGAAATCGCTCCTCAATAAAAAAGGGTCTCGAAGAGTCGCTCCATCGCTGTGATCCAAGACTTTGGCTCCAACGGCTCCAAGCTCAATCCTGCAAATCCGGGTGGATCAGACTGCTGGGACTAGCTCCATCGATCAATGATGTCCCAAAGCTCATCCACTATCCGCTATCCACCCTGCCTCGGTGCCTCGGCACTACTCGTCGGCACGGAGGGGGCTACTCGCTCAATCGGTGCCACTGATACAACTGGAGATGCCACTTCATTGGAAGAATATGCTGGAGGACACTCAGGCGGTGCTACAACTAGCTGTGCTCTCTGCTCCGACAGGCACATCAAACGTTCCATGGCCTCCTCCTGGCGTCGGACAGCCTCCGACATCTGTGCCAAATAGGCCCGTGACTCCCGGGTCTCGCTCTTCTTTGATAGCTCTGCCTCCCGCTGCTCGAGTTCCTGATCTGATGCGGGATGTGCCCTCATCGCTGCACGACGTCTCAGGGGCATCGCAGTCTACTACACAATAACAAACATCAGGACACAACAACCAATCGACCCAATCCAGGGAGAGTCTAAGACATGTCATCCCTTCCATAGCATTATGTTGTCTGCAGCCAACATAATCGCTTAGGAGAATAACATGCCAATCACTCATCCCGTCTCTTGGGAGAGGTATAAAACTCAATCAGGACTCTCGCTAAAAGTCACGACTCTCACGTAGTCATCCTAATGTCCAAGCATAAGCCTAGGGTTTCTAAGTCCACAATGACCTACAACCTAGGCTCTGATACCACTCTAATCTGTTACCCCTCGGCGTCGAAACTACGACCCGGGCTCGCCAACAAATCCGCCGCCCATACGGGAAGCCCTGTATAGACTGTAGTGACCCGACCCTTTGGGGTATTTTTGAACTCACATGTAATCGCTTAGGCCTTAAGCGAAATAAAATTATTTAATTTTCAAAAGTCGGCCGGGACAAGGTGTGTGTATTTTTCTGCGATAGAGCGCGAAAAACGATGACCGACGGTGCGATCGGATCCGAAATCCGATGTCGGGATCTCCCGGAACGGGATCCTTAGCGACGCGGTAGTTAGTCACGCATCGGAAACCGTGCAAAATATCTTGCACCCGTTAGAGATAAGGTGGGTTATCTCGGAGGGATAATTAATTAATTAATTAATTAATTAATTATCCGGTGACGGAAATTTAAATCCTCCTACGTACGAATTAATTAAGGGATTTAAATTGGTGGGATTTTATCTCGTGGATTGGGTAAGAGATAAAATCCGGATATTTAAGTAAGGGATTTAAATTGGTGGGATTTTATCTCGTGGATTGGATAAGAGATAAAATCCGGATATTTAAATCGGGGATTTGTTTTCCCCGGGATTATTTAATAAAGGTGATTAAATAATCGGTGACTAGAATTTAAAAGTTAAGATTTAAATATCCGGTAATTTGAATCCATTGGGAATTGATTTCCCATGATTATTTAATAAAGATGGTTAAATAATCGGTGGTCAGGATTTAAAGGTGATTAAATAATCGGTGGTCAGGATTTAAAGGTGGGAAATATCCCGTCAGTCGGATATTTACTCGAGAAATAGGAACGGGGAATTTTGGGTTTTCCTACGTACGTAAATAAAGAAATCAAACGATCAAATATGAGGGGATCGATGGTAAGGATATTATTTAAGCAATTAAGTAATAGGGTTATCGGTAAGGATTAATTAATTAATAAATTAATTAATCGGAGTCAAAATACCCGAAGGGGATTTGGACGGTGCGTATGTGCGAAATTGGATAAAAAGGATAAATAGATAATAAGATTATTTATTCCCCCGTTACCAACGAAACCCTAATTGAGAAATACCGCCTCTCAAATCGCCTCTTTCGTGCGTACCGAAAACCCCAACCGGTGAGGAGAGAAAAAGAAAAGAGGCGGAACCCCTAACCGGAGGAGAAAAGAGGGAGGAAGCGGAGGAACCCGATCGCCCCGATTCACGTGCCGGAGATCGGAGAACGAGACGCCATCGTCTACGGGGAGCGGATCCGGATTTCCGACGCCGCGAGAAACAAGATCGGATCTTTTATTCCGATAAATTTAAGGTGAGTTATCATCGTTTCGTTTGATAAACAAATCGGGGGTTTTCCGTGTTCTTGATAGATTATTTTAATCGGAACATCGTTCGCGGATTTTCGTCGGGTTTTGATCCATATTTTATCCTCGTTCTTGATCGGGTGTGATCGAGGATTTTTTTATCGGATTTTAGTTGATGGTTTTTAACGGGTTTCTTGTTATCGAACTTCCGATCGACGTTTTGGGTGTTCGTCGATCGTCGGTTTAGCCGTTAGAATTACCGGGAATTTTTCGGGAATTTTCCGGGAATTTTTCGGGAATTTTTCGGGCGACTCCGGCGGGACATAGTGGGTTAACGGGAGGCCGCCGCCGCCGTTGTTAGACGGGAGGCCGCCGCCGTCGTTACCATGTTCACGGGGTGGTCGCCGGGATCCCACGGGAGCGAAAACGGAGAAGAATTCGCGAAACGGGAAGTTACTGTGCTGTCCGTACGACCGCGGTCCATGGCCGAAGCGTGCACCCGGCGTACGCCCACGGAGTCCGGAGGCGCAGACCCGGTGCACGCATCCGTGCACCGGCCTGCCTTTCTGGTGCGCGGTGCACGCTCTAGGCGTGCACCCGGCGCACAGTTCCGCACCCAGACCCGGCGCGCGCTGCCGTCGTGCGCGGCCCGGCCCACCCCGCCTGGGTGCACGCCTCCTATGTGAGCCCGGCGTACGCCGCGCGGCCGACCGATCTGTAAACCCGGTCCACGCTCTGCTTCATGCACCATCCGACAGCCCGGAGTTCTTTGCTCCGTTTGGGTCCGTTTTTCCACCGTTTTGAGCGCGGTTTTCGCCGTTGGGATCGTTATTCCCGTGGCTTTCTTGGCATGGACACTTGGGACCGTCTTGGTCACTAATTTATTATGTTGGGTGCCGATTTCGCCGACGCTCCGCGCCTCGACGAAATTGTCGGGGGCGCGCCGTCGGGTCTTTCTCTCATCGTTTTCGTCGTCGGGGCTTCTCGGCTGGACCGTTGACGCCCCGAGTTGGCGACAAGTTGAAAGATAGGGTTTTATTAGTTCCCGTTAGCGGTTTTGGGTTCCGGTTTTCAGCGAACCGGACGGTGTTGGACCTTTCCGTCAAAAAGAGTAAATTGGGTCTTCTGTTTTGGGATGTTAGTACACGTTTGTGACTATTATTATCCTTGCGGACTTTCTTTAGGTCCAGGGGTGCAGCGGGAGAGCGCGAAGGATACAGGTGTTCCGATTGCTCTCCAACAAGGTGGGTACGGTTGCGATGAGTGCAACCGGTGCTGTAAGTGCATCTATCGTCATTAAAAGTACTCCTTAATTTACCTAACAAAGTAGATGGTCAGTTTAACCTTTCAATTAATGGTGTTATCTAACAATTTAAGCGGCTGCGGTCGCGGTGCTCATTACACGCCAATCTTGGCAATCCGGTTTCGGATGCTGCACGTACACAGGCGGATTGGCCTCCGCATGGGTGTACTTTTCCGGAAGAAGTGGTCTTTTTGACCCGTGTGCCCCGCAAAGGTAACGGTGCAAGCGGGGACCTCTTCGCGCCAGCTGAGGTGTTCACCAGCACCGCGAAGGGGTAAAAGCATCAAAAAGGTGTTGTGCACGAGGGGAGACTTTGGTCTCTCCGACAGGTACTCTGGGGTTGGTGCCCAGTTAAAATACGCACAGGTCTTTAACGAAAGGTTACGGTGTATTCGGTGTGTTCGGTTTGTTTTCCCTTTTGATATCATTATACATCTACTTTGTTTGTCACTGACTTTACCCACTCCGTGACAGGTGTTACTAGGTGCGTTAGCCGGGATGGCGGTGGGACTGCGTCGTGAGGATCGTAGTCGGACACTTGGTTATCGTATTATATCTCATTTCCTCTTTATGCTACTTTAGTTTTTGCTTGTGGATTACTTTAGCTGTGGACATGTATTAGCTCTGTGGATGAGGTGTAGTTTTATATTTTGATACTCTTAGTAGCGTTTTCATTCGCGGCATGTTTTCATGATAAAATAAAGGATTTCGAAAATGTTTTCTCAAAACGAAGTGCCGTGTGGGCACGGGTTTTACAACTCTGGGTTTTATCCTTTCCAAACACTGATGCCGTATTATAAATCGATTATGTTTGGTGATGTATGTCTGCTGTATGGTTGTTGGTTGGAAATTGATGTGTGATATTCGTGATCGAATAGTATGTTGTAAATGAGACGCCGTGCATATACAAAGGAGACTCTGTCCGTGGACAGAGTGAATTTGTGTATGTGGCGGTCTGGCACGCACCGGGGTTGAAGATTATGTTACCTTATTAAAAGAAAAAAAAAATAGACACGCATTTTTCCGCTTCAATTGACTCAAAAACCCCCGGGGGCGTGACAGATTAAATGGTATCAGAGAGAATGCAACCACAACCATAGTAGACGAGGTTTACATCCACAGTGCTAGGTACCACAAGCAAATGGGAAATGAGATAACCAAGGTGTAGGTGTAGTACGTGAGAGTACGGGAAAACGGGAACGTAATATAGGTGTAATCGTGAGATGGGGTGCTAGGGTTATAACCTTAGGGCTAACTTGGTTTCTTTGATTGCACGGTTAATGGCCCGAAGCCGCTCTTCAATCGATGGTGCAGAAGAGGATACGACGGTTCCGGCAACAGTGGAGAATCGGCTACTCCAACAACGGATTACGCGACATGGCATAGCGCTCTCCCCTTTTTGTTAGGAAAGACGAACCCCACCAGGCTCGTCTTCCCAAGCGTGGTCCACATAGTGACGCTAATCGGGTAATACCGACGGTGGGTCTACCCGCTTACCGAGAAGTGATCAATAGGACCACTATGGTGGGGCGGGAACTGGCCGTTCCACGCACCCGGCAGAAGTATCATGAGTCTGCCGGGGGCCGAAACGACCCCAGCCATAACCCGGGAACGACTTTCCCGACGGGGGCCGACCACCCAAATATCCGAAGACACCGCAAGGAACCTGGAAACACATCAGACAGAGGACTCGGAGTACGACATGGACAAGAAACGACCCCAGCCCTTCTCAGGAGGGGGATTTTCTAGCGGAGACCGGCCATGCATCATCTACAGAGGAGCACCTCGGGGGAAATTATTCATTCCGGAAGCACGACCTTTGCTTCTAACGTGACAAACTGGGACAGTTCCGTTTTTACTGCCCCGAACCCGGGAATGATTCTTCGGAGTCGCGACACGGATGAGGGGTCTTATGCGACGACACGACAAAGGACGCACTACCCGAGGGAAGTAGTAGCAGGAAAGACCCCTTACGAAGAGTAATGTTGGTCTTGACCCCAGGAGAACCCTTAGGAGCAAATACTCTGTACCTTCCTGCCCAATAAGGATGCGAAGACTTAGTTGTCTTTGGTGTTGGCCCTTTATTATGGGTCAAATAGGTCCAACTTCCTGCCTTGAGACAATAGGCCCAAGGGACTAGTGAGTTGGGTTGGGTGAGCCCAATAGGTTGAGTGGGCTGCGGTCCGCAATAGACCTAACGGCAAGAGGCCCAACAATAGACCCAACATCCAGGTGGGTTGGGTCTGGTCGAGATCTGTGGTGCGGTGTATGCCGCTTTAAGTGAATCGGATGCGCACCTCTGAAAGCTCAGGCTTTTGGGGTTAATGGTTAGCGCCAACGATTCGACATTTGAGACTTAGTGGTAAGGGAATTTCCGGATGTATTTCCGGCGGAGCTCCCCGGAATGCCGCCGGAACGAGAGGTTGACTTCCCAATTAAGTTGCTTCCCGGCACCAAACCCATCACCAAGGCACCGTACAGGATGGCCTTCGCGGAGTTGAAGGAACTCAAGGCACAGTTGGAGAACCTTTTGGACAAAGGTTTCATCAGACCAAGCGCGTCACCTTGGGGCGCGCCCGTCCTGTTTGTGAGGAAGAAGGACGGAAGTCTCCGGTTGTGCATCGACTACCGGGAGATAAATAAGGTCACGATCAAGAATAAGTACCCCCTGCCAAGGATCGACGACCTCTTTGACCAGTTACGGGGGGCGACGGTGTTCTCAAAGATCGACCTGCAGTCGGGCTATCATCAGGTCCGAGTCAAGGGGGAGGACATCCCCAAAACGGCTTTCCGTACTCGCTATGGCCATTACGAGTTTACGGTAATGCCGTTCGGGCTCACAAATGCCCCGGCAGTGTTCATGGATATGATGAACAGGGTATTCAAACCCTTCCTGGACTTGTTCGTGGTGGTCTTCATCGACGATATCCTCATCTACTCGCGTACAGATGAGGAACATGAAGAACACCTGCGCACAGTCCTCCAGACCCTACGGGAACAGAAACTCTACGCCAAACTCAAAAAGTGTGAGTTTTGGCTCCGAGAGGTCGGGTTCTTGGGGCACGTAATCTCGGCGGCTGGAGTCGCGGTGGATCCGAAGAAGATAGATTCGGTGACGGACTGGCCCCGACCGACCACGGTGACGGAAATTCGAAGCTTCCTAGGATTAGCCGGGTATTACCGGCGCTTCGTGGAGGGCTTCTCCAAGATAGCCACCCCCTTAACCCGTTTGACGAAAAAGGGGGAAAAGTTTGTCTGGACGGACAAGTGTCAAAGAAGCTTCGAGGAGCTCAAGGACAGGTTGACGCGAGCCCCGATTCTCGCCCTGCCAGAGCCTGGGGAGGATTACGAAGTATATTGCGACGCGTCGCGAAATGGATTGGGTGGAGTACTCATGCAACGGGGAAAGGTGATAGCCTATGCGTCAAGGCAGCTCAAGGAGTACGAGCGGAATTACCCCGTGCATGATTTGGAACTCGCAGCGGTGGTGTTTGTGCTCAAGCTTTGGAGGCACTACCTGTATGGGGCACACTGTAATGTGTACTCAGATCATAAGAGCCTCAAGTACCTTTTCACCCAAAGGGAGCTAAATCTGCGACAAAGGCGGTGGCTTGAGCTATTAAAGGATTACGATCTGACGATCCACTACCACCCGGGAAAGGCCAACGTGGTGGCCGACGCCCTGAGTCGCAAAGGACAGGCCGCGGAAGCGGATGTAAGCGCCATTACGCAGCAGGATAGTCTGATTGCGGAGTTCTCGCGATTGAGACTAGAGGTGGTACCTGCAGGGACAGTCGCCCAACTTCTGACGCTGGTGGTCAGACCTACTCTGCTGGACAGGATTCTCGAAGGCCAATCGACTGATGATCAACTCCAGCTGGTGCGGAGTAGAATAACCGCCGACCAGGAAGGTGATTTTGCAGTGACTCCGACGGCACGATACGATTTCGGGGACGAATCTGCGTGCCGGATCTACCGGAACTCAAGGAGGAGATCCTGCGGGAGGCGCATACTGCCCCATATGCAGCGCATCCCGGGGGAACGAAGATGTACAAGGACGTCAAGCAAACCTTCTGGTGGCCCAAAATGAAGGGAGACGTGACCCGATTTGTGGCTCACTGCCTAGTGTGCCAACGGGTGAAGGCCGAACATCAACGGCCGGCGGGAAAATTGCAACCTTTACCGGTGCCCGAGTGGAAGTGGGACATGATTACCATGGATTTTGTGACCGGTTTCCCGAGATCGCCACAGGGACACGATGCGATATGGGTGATCGTGGACCGTTTGACGAAATCGGCCCACTTTTTGCCCATACACACGACGTGGACCCGGGAACGACTGGCGCAAACATACCTCGATGAGATAGTAAGGTTGCACGGTGTACCGACATCCATCACGTCGGACAGAGACACACGTTTTGTGTCGAACTTTTGGCGAAGCCTGCAACAAGCGATGGGGACCAAGTTGCACTTCAGCACAGCTTTTCATCCGCAAACCGATGGGCAATCGGAGCGGGTGATACAGATCGTGGAGGACATGCTTCGAGCATGCGTTCTGGACTTGGGCGAAGGGTGGGCACGGTGTTTGCCCCTGGTGGAATTTGCCTACAATAACAGTTACCAGGCCAGTATTCAGATGGCGCCGTACGAGGCCCTGTACGGGCGCCGCTGTCGGTCTCCAATATGCTGGGACGACTTAGGTGAGCGTAAGTTTCTGGGCCCAGATTTGGTGGAGGAGACCGAAGCAAAGGTGCGTTTGATTAAACAAAGGCTACTGACCGCCCAAAGCAGACAGAAAAGCTACGCGGACAACAGACGCCGAGACTTAGAGTTCATGGTGGGCGAGCACGTGCTGCTCCGGGTTTCACCCTCCAAGGGAAACCGACGTTTCGGCATAAAAGGGAAGTTGAGCCCAAGGTACGTGGGACCGTTCGAGATCCTGGAGCGCGTGGGACCGGTGGCGTACCGGTTGGCCCTGCCCCCGAACCTCGAACGAGTCCACAACGTGTTCCACGTTTCGATGCTCCGGAAGTACCTGGCAGACCCCTCTCATGCCTTGGATGCCTCCACCATCGAGTTGCGAGAGGACTTGAGCGTCGAGGAGACGCCGGTGCGGATTTTGGCAAGAGAGGACAAGAAGTTGCGCAACCGAACGATCCCCTATGTGAAGGTCCAGTGGAGCAACCACGAAGAGCGCGAGGCGACGTGGGAACTGGAATCAAAGATGAGGGAATGTTTTCCCGAGTTGTTTTAGTGAGGTTTGAGTTTAAGTTTCGGGACGAAACTTTTTATAAAGTGTGAGTGGTGTAGTGACCCGACCCTTTGGGGTATTTTTGAACTCACATGTAATCGCTTAGGCCTTAAGCGAAATAAAATTATTTAATTTTCAAAAGTCGGCCGGGACAAGGTGTGTGTATTTTTCTGCGATAGAGCGCGAAAAACGATGACCGACGGTGCGATCGGATTCGAAATCCGATGTCGGGATCTCCCGGAACGGGATCCTTAGCGATGCGGTAGTTAGTCACGCATCGGAAACCGTGCAAAATATCTTGCACCCGTTAGAGATAAGGTGGGTTATCTCGGAGGGATAATTAATTAATTAATTAATTAATTAATTATCCGGTGACGGAAATTTAAATCCTCCTACGTACGAATTAATTAAGGGATTTAAATTGGTGGGATTTTATCTCGTGGATTGGGTAAGAGATAAAATCCGGATATTTAAGTAAGGGATTTAAATTGGTGGGATTTTATCTCGTGGATTGGATAAGAGATAAAATCCGGATATTTAAATCGGGGATTTGTTTTCCCCGGGATTATTTAATAAAGGTGATTAAATAATCGGTGACTAGGATTTAAAATTAAGATTTAAATATCCGGTAATTTGAATCCATTGGGAATTGATTTCCCATGATTATTTAATAAAGATGGTTAAATAATCGGTGGTCAGGATTTAAAGGTGATTAAATAATCGGTGGTCAGGATTTAAAGGTGGGAAATATCCCGTCAGTCGGATATTTACTCGAGAAATAGGAACGGGGAATTTTGGGTTTTCCTACGTACGTAAATAAAGAAATCAAACGATCAAATATGAGGGGATCGACGGTAAGGATATTATTTAAACAATTAAGTAATAGGGTTATCGGTAAGGATTAATTAATTAATAAATTAATTAATCGGAGTCAAAATACCCGAAGGGGATTTGGACGGTGCGTATGTGCGAAATTGGATAAAAAGGATAAATAGATAATAAGATCTATTTATTCCCCCGTTACCAACGAAACCCTAATTGAGAAATACCGCCTCTCAAATCGCCTCTTTCGTGCGTACCGAAAACCCCAACCGGTGAGGAGAGAAAAAGAAAAGAGGCGGAACCCCTAACCGGAGGAGAAAAGAGGGAGGAAGCGGAGGAACCCGATCGCCCCGATTCACGTGCCGGAGATCGGAGAACGAGACGCCATCGTCTACGGGGAGCGGATCCGGATTTCCGACGCCGCGAGAAACAAGATCGGATCTTTTATTCCGATAAATTTAAGGTGAGTTATCATCGTTTCGTTTGATAAACAAATCGGGGGTTTTCCGTGTTCTTGATAGATTATTTTAATCGGAACATCGTTCGCGGATTTTCGTCGGGTTTTGATCCATATTTTATCCTCGTTCTTGATCGGGTGTGATCGAGGATTTTTATCGGATTTTAGTTGATGGTTTTTAACGGGTTTCTTGTTATCGAACTTCCGATCGACGTTTTGGGTGTTCGTCGATCGTCGGTTTAGCCGTTAGAATTACCGGGAATTTCTCGGGAATTTTCCGGGAATTTTTCGGGAATTTTTCGGGCGACTCCGGCGGGACATAGTGGGTTAACGGGAGGCCGCCGCCGCCGTTGTTAGACGGGAGGCCGCCGCCGTCGTTACCATGTTCACGGGGTGGTCGCCGGGATCCCACGGGAGCGAAAACGGAGAAGAATTCGCGAAACGGGAAGTTACTGTGCTGTCCGTACGACCGCGGTCCATGGCCGAAGCGTGCACCCGGCGTACGCCCACGGAGTCCGGAGGCGCAGACCCGGTGCACGCATCCGTGCACCGGCCTGCCTTTCTGGTGCGCGGTGCACGCTCTAGGCGTGCACCCGGCGCACAGTTCCGCACCCAGACCCGGCGCGCGCTGCCGTCGTGCGCGGCCCGGCCCACCCCGCCTGGGTGCACGCCTCCTATGTGAGCCCGGCGTACGCCGCGCGGCCGACCGATCTGTAAACCCGGTCCACGCTCTGCTTCATGCACCATCCGACAGCCCGGAGTTCTTTTGCTCCGTTTGGGTCCGTTTTTCCACCGTTTTGAGCGCGGTTTTCGCCGTTGGGATCGTTATTCCCGTGGCTTTCTTGGCATGGACACTTGGGACCGTCTTGGTCACTAATTTATTATGTTGGGTGCCGATTTCGCCGACGCTCCGCGCCTCGACGAAATTGTCGGGGGCGCGCCGTCGGGTCTTTCTCTCATCGTTTTCGTCGTCGGGGCTTCTCGGCTGGACCGTTGACGCCCCGAGTTGGCGACAAGTTGAAAGATAGGGTTTTATTAGTTCCCGTTAGCGGTTTTGGGTTCCGGTTTTCGGCGAACCGGACGGTGTTGGACCTTTCCGTCGAAAAGAGTAAATTGGGTCTTCTGTTTTGGGATGTTAGTACACGTTTGTGACTATTATTATCCTTGCGGACTTTCTTTAGGTCCAGGGGTGCAGCGGGAGAGCGCGAAGGATACAGGTGTTCCGATTGCTCTCCAACAAGGTGGGTACGGTTGCGATGTGTGCAACCGGTGCTGTAAGTGCATCTAACGTCATTAAAAGTACTCCTTAATTTATCTAACAAAGTAGATGGTCAGTTTAACCTTTCAATTAATGGTGTTGTCTAACAATTTAAGCGGCTGCGGTCGCGGTGCTCATTACACGCCAATCTTGGCAATCCGGTTTCGGATGCTGCACGTACACAGGCGGATTGGCCTCCGCATGGGTGTACTTTTCCGGAGAAGTGGTCTTTTTGACCCGTGTGCCCCGCAAAGGTATCGGTGCAAGCGGGGACCTCTTCGCGCCAGCTGAAGGTAACTCACCAGCACCGCGAAGGGGTAAAAGCATCAAAAAGGTGTTGTGCACGAGGGGAGACTTTGGTCTCTCCGACAGGTACTCTGGGGTTGGTGCCCAGTTAAAATACGCACAGGTCTTTAACGAAAGGTTACGGTGTATTCGGTGTGTTTGGTTTGTTTTCCCTTTGTGTTATCATTATACATCTACTTTGTTTGTCACTGACTTTACCCACTCCGTGACAGGTGTTACTAGGTGCGTTAGCCGGGATGGCGGTGGGACTGCGTCGTGAGGATCGTAGTCGGACACTTGGTTATCGTTATTATATCTCATTTCCTCTTTATGCTACTTTAGTTTTTGCTTGTGGATTACTCTAGCTGTGAACATGTATTAGCTCTGTGGATGAGGTGTAGTTTTATATTTTGATACTCTTAGTAGCGTTTTCATTCACGGCATGTTTGCATGATAAAATAAAGGATTTCGAAAATGTTTTCTCAAAACGAAGTGCCGTGTGGGCACGGGTTTTACAACTCTGGGTTTTATCCTTTCCAAACACTGATGCCGTATTATAAATCGATTATGTTTGGTGATGTATGTCTGCTGTATGGTTGTTGGTTGGAAATTGATGTGTGATATTCGTGATCGAATAGTATGTTGTAAATGAGACGCCGTGCATATACAAAGGAGACTCTGTCCGTGGACAGAGTGAATTTGTGTATGTGGCGGTCTGGCACGCACCGGGGTTGAAGATTATGTTACCTTATTAAAAGAAAAAAAAAATAGACACGCATTTTTCCGCTTCAATTGACTCAAAAACCCCCGGGGGCGTGACATAGACGAAGCGACTAACCTGCAAAAGAAAGATACTACACTATACAGATATTAGAGCTGAAAAGTAAACTGCTATAAATAAAATAAATACAACTCCACAGATGTACAGTCCAAGTCCTCACAAATACATAAGTCTCTCAACCGAAAAAAGAAAAGTACAGATCTGAACCTCACTACAAAGGTCTCTCAAAATACAACTCTCAAAAATAAAAAGGGGGTGCATCTACTCTCTCAGGAAGACGACTGGTAGGGATCTATCTCGTGACTCCCTCACCTCGATCAGTAGGATCAAAAACTGGAGCAACAGGAACAGGAGTAGAAGTCCCTAGGGAAAAAAGACACCACGACGAGTGTGAGAACTACATCCCACAGTAGTTCTCAGTGGGTGCCGCCAACAAGCCCGACGGTCTGCCCGCTAAGTCTACTAGAGGCATAAGTAACAAAAGCGATACTGAAAGGGAAAAAGCTGGAAAAAATAACTCTACAGCTACTATGCCTCAATCTAAATGCTCAAAAAGTGGAACAGATGGAAACATGATGCATCTACTAACTCTCAAAAATAATCACCCAATCTACACTGACTAACGCATAGGGTCCAGTCAAACCTGCGCCCACCTACTGCTGCACATCCACAAGAGGACGGGTCTACCGTAGGGTGTCCATGACTGCCAAAACTGGCCCAGCGAGAGGGACTGCGTCGACAAGTCGTGATAGTAAGAAACAGGCCCAACTCCGGAGTGGCACTCGAGGGGCGCGACCCAATCGAGGAAAGTATCCACGCATCTCTGTCGAGCTCAATATGGCTCATGCAGGCTATAGTCCAAATCCACGATCAACAAGATTGACAATAACCAACATCACATCTCTAACTCACTAGCTAGAAATATCCAACAGCTATGACTGCCGTCAACCCAACGGCTCCCCAAAATAGATCACCAAACTCACAGGTAACACAGGAAGGACCGACACCATAAGGGTTCGAAAATCCCGATAGGTTGGTGCCTAGAACCCCAATCAAACAAGAACAGAATCCAGGCTCCGCCTATCGAAGTTTTCGACCCCCTTACAGTTCGGGAACACAACTCCCTCGGTAAAACATGCGGAGGGAACCAACCAGGGCCCGAAAGTTCCAAAGGACCAACACCTACAACCCTATCAAACAAGAACAGGTTCCAGGCACGGTCCCAGTAGCTTTCGTCCCGAAACAGAAACAGAAAAGGCCCCTAGAAGAATAACAGCTCGACATGCAACTCACTAGCCGGGTATACTCCACAACCGGCAACATTGAAGGGTCCGAGAACCCCGAAAGACTAGAACCTACAACCCTATCAAACAAGAACAGGCTCTAGGCATAGCCCCTCGTTGTTCTCGACCCAGAGAAAGGGCAGCCCTTAGAACCCAGACCACTCGAATTATCTCGTAAGTTTATAGGAAAAGGTGACATTTGTTACTGAAAGCCATTTGATCTGAGAGAAATCTATTTTCAATGATTTTTAGTTCTTTTTAAGAAAACAATTTGAAAACAAGTTTTATATCCAAACCTCAAAGAGCTAATGCCTTCGTCCAATCAAACAAGAACAAACTCAGGCGACCCTACGATGCTTGGAAGAAAATAATGGTTGACTAAAATCATGTGTGTGTCCAAAAAGATCCTGGGTTCAAGGTCCTGCTATCACTGGTACACTACTGCCACTACCACTATAGCGACACCCAAATCGAGGAACACGACATCTCGGGATCACCGTTTATCCAAACGGCTCCCGCCATAAATAAACGACTAGCTGTATCTACCAGACTCCACTCGGCCCCCAAGCATGAGTGTAATATGCATCCCACACTAAAAAGAAACTCGACCGCTCGGCCCACTACCCGGGCGAGGAAGACACTTTGTCCAGGAATAGAAGAACAGTGTGGATGTCTAAAGCATAAATAAACCTAGCCCAGATGAGGGTTTTCTATTAGTCTGGTTACACATGCAACATATGACGGGGGTGCTAGGTCAAGTTCCAAGATAACAATACTTTAACAGATTTTAGGAAGTAGTAAATCACATGATTAATCCAACTACATCAGGAACATTAATTCTTATATTCTAGCATGCTACACAATAAACTCACAATCAAGCATAGTCCAACTATAATAGAATTAATATCCAGTCCATCAATCTTGGAGATAAGGCCAACCACCTGAAGGTGCTAACTGTCCAAAGTCCAACAGCTGAAAATATCCAGACACAAATATCTCCAATGTTCTCCAGATCTAACAGATTCAGAAACACCCGCAAACCTTCCTGGGTACAACAATAAGGTCCAAAGTTACAGTTATTCCTAAAATATCCAGGTACAACACACACTGTTGGAACAGTCCCAAAGAAGTAATATTTTCACCTGCAGAAAGGACTTCGAAAAATTCGATAAAATACTACTACGATCGTCGCATCGAGACCTTCCAAACAAGTATCTGCACGTCCCAATCCGAGCCCCGTAGGCTGAGTTACAAATTCCACAACACAGGGTGCGCAAAACCTCACAACAACACAACTGTTAACCCATGCACAGATAAAGGAAGAACATATACCTCCGGGCAAGCCTCAAAAAAATCACAGAAAAATACGGCAATAATCCTCGCGACGAGTAGATGCAAAAAGTGTACAGGCACGCCTCAATCCGACACTCGAGCACGGAGAAATCCACAAAACAATCTGCTGTCCCCGAAATCCTCACAGCAAATAAAGGGTTCCAGTAAGCATGGAAAAACTCCAAGATAAACTCGAAACTAGGGGATACTAAAAATACCAAGATCGTAGCCCTACCTGTCGCGGTTCCAACGACGGAAGAATCGCACAAAAAAGTTGTCGGAGTAGGCCGAGGGAGCTCGTGCACAAAAACGCGACGGGAGGAAACACCGACGAAGGAACGTCGCGACGCACCAAATAAATGGAAACATAAAAAAGCGTGCCATGTAAAATCTCAGAAATCCTCAAGTGGATGCAGCACAACGCGTGGAGCAACTTTTCTAAAGGGTCTGATGCGAGAGGAGGCTCGGAAACGTGAAAAAGAGAAAGAAGAAGGCGGCTCGGGTCCTTAAATATGCCACTCAAACAATTCCGGAAATACCGGGCGTGTCCCCGGTTTCGGGCGCCCGAATCTTTCGGGCGCCGAAAACCGGGTCGGATGGAGCTCATTCGATCGCGCCCGAATCCGCCCGGAGAAGCCACGTCACCCCGAACAGGCGACAGCCAAAGCGGCCACCCGCCGCGCGCCACGTGGTCCACCCAGCGCCGCCTGCGACCCCTGCCAGGCACGCGCCCCGAGGCAGCCTGCACCGGCTCTGTGGACCAGGTCCACAACACCAACCTACCCAAGTACGCCACGTGTCCGCACCCAACCAGTAGGAAAACGCCACGTGGCCCGACGCTCCCGTGCACCGCGCGCCAGCGCTGCCGCGCTCCGCCGCTGCCGGCGCTGCCCGCCGGCCGCCGAAACAGTACCATGTGCCTCGAAATCCATGCGCGTCATCCGGGCTCCGAAAAATGCAAATAAATAGTCCATTTTCATCATTTTTGCGCGCTGAATCCAAATTCGATGTCCGTTTTGCCAAATTCTACCTCCAAAATTTGCCGAAAATTCTCAGAGAAGCAAACTTGATCCGTTTTTTGTGCCGGGTCCAAACTGGGGTTCGATTTTGCGCGCAATCACCTCTAACATACACCATAGGTCTCCATAAGTCCCCAATCACACTGCAAACTCTCTGCGGAGATCCGAGTCATCATAGCCAACACTCCGCCGGTATTTGTTAGCACAGGTGGGGTCGCTGTTTCAAGTGTGGACAGCCCGGGCACATGCGAGTTGCGTGCCCCTCGGGGACGGCTGCGGCACCTACTTTAGTGTCCGTTCCTACTACTTCCCAGCTGCGACCGGGAGCTTCACCGACAGGTCTCTAGGCAGACCGAGTTTCGCCTCCACACCCTTCTGGTGAGAGACAGCCGTTGTTGAGTGGTCAGGATGGCTTAGCGCAGGTGGGGGATTCTGCTACAGCTGACTGTGTGGTGGCAGGTATGGTCTATTTCCGGCATTTGAATTCATATCTTATTTGTTATACGAGCATTGCCTTCTTTCATTAGTAGATCAGTTGCATCATCACATAGGTTAGAGGTAGGACTTTTACCACGTGCACGAGAGGTTCAGATTTCCGATCACACTTTACACGTGGAGGAGTGCTGTTGGTCCTGCCCGATGCAGATCGAGTCCTGGATTATGCCAGTAGACCTGTTGGTCTTGAGACAGCTGAGGGACTTTGATGTGGTTCTCGGGATGGACTGGCTGGCTCGGTATTTCGTGACTATAGATTGTGCCGCGAGGACTGTCACTTTTAGAGAGCCAGGCTAGGAGATGTTGGTATACCGGGGATGTCAGAGTGCTTTCTTTGCCTTTATAGTTTCGACTTCACGAGCAAGGCAGATGATCCGCAGTGGATGTGTAGCCTTTTTGGCTAGTGTTGTTGAGGGGTCTACGGCGGTGCCATGACTCGGGGATATCCCTATTATTCGCGAGTTCCTGGATTTTTTTTTTCCACCAGAGCTGACTAGCATGCTGCCAGACAGAGAGATTGAGTTTGTGATTGACGTAGTTCCAGGAACTGCACCAATCTCTAAGGCTCCTTACCGGATGGCACCGGCTGAGCTGCGAGAGCTAAAGGCACAGCTATAGGATTTGATGGATAAAGGTTTTGTCAGACCGAGTGTGTCGCCTTGGGGAGCGCCGGTGCTATTCGTGAAAAAGAAGGATGGGTCACTTCGACTATGTGTGGACTATAGGGAATTGAATAAAGTGACCATCAAGAATAAGTACCCTTTGCCGCGCATCGACGATCCCTTTGATCAGCTGCAAGGGTCTTGTGTCTTTTTCAAGATAGATCTGCAGTCTGGTTACCACTAGCTGAAGGTGAAGGCCGAGGATATTCCGAAGACAGCATTCAGGACACGGTACGAGCATTATGAGTTAACAATTATGCCTTTTGGACTGACTAATGCCCCTGCCGCATTCAGGGATTTGATGAACCGGATCTTCCGACCATACTTGGATCGATTCGTGGTAGTGTTCATCGATGATATTCTGGTTTACTCCCAAAGTGATGCTGAGCATGAGGAGCACTTGAGGATTGTGCTGCCACTTCTGCGAGAGAAGAAGTTGTATGCCAAGCTAGTGAAGTGCGAGTTTTGGCTTCGGGAGGTAGTTTTCTTGGGCCATGTGATTTCCGCCGTAGGTGTGGTAGTGGACCCGGCGAAGATTGAGGCAGTCCGGGATTGGCCCCGACCGACGACCGTTTCTGAGGTGTGCAGTTTTATGGGCTTAAATAGGTATTATCGTCGGTTTGTGGAAGGCTTTGCGAAGCTCTCCACACCCCTCACTCTCTTGACGTGTAAAGGAGTTAAGTTTATCTGGAGTGAGGACTGTCAGAGGAGCTTTGAGGAGCTGAAGAGTAGACTGATGACCACTCCTATCCTTTCCCTCCCTATTATGGGGAAAGGATATGTGATCTACAGTGACGCATCACACAGTGGACTGGGTTATGTGTTAATGCAGGAAGGGAGGTACGTAATTGCATATGCATCGAGACAACTCAAGGATTATGAGAAGAATTACCCTACCCATGACTTGGAGCTTGCTGCCGTGGTGTTTGCACTGAAGCTTTGGCGTCATTATCTGTATGGGGAGCACTGTGAAATCTACACCGACCACAAGAGCCTAAAGTACCTATTCACGCAGAAGGAGCTGAATTTGAGGCAGTGTAGATGGTTGGAGCTACTAAAGGATTATGATGTGGACAACCTGTATCATCCGGGCAAGGCCAATGTGGTTGCAGATGCTTTGAGTAGGAGAGCGGTGCAGAGTTTGTCCATGATGATTATAGATCAGGCACCACTGTTAGAGGAGATGAGACGGCTTGAGATGGAGGTTGTGTCCCCTGGGGTCTCTGCTAGACTTACGTCTTTAGTCGTGCAGCCCACTCTGCTGGACAAGATCAGAGAGAGAGACAGAGTGAGGACCCCTACTTGACCAGAATTAGAGATCAGAATTTTGAGTGATTAGTCAGGGGACTTTACAGTGGATGCTTCGGGAGTACTGAGGTACAGGGACCGAGCATGTGTGCTAGTGGATGCGGAGATCAGAGAGCAGATATTGCGAGAGGCCCATTATACACCTTATACCCTACATCCTGGTGGGACTAAGATGTTTAAGGACCTCAAGGCACACTTCTGGTGGAATGGCATGAAGAGGGACATTGGGAGATTTGTGGCTCAGTGTTTAACTTGTCAGCAGGTGAAAGCTGAGCATCGAGTGCCAGCTGGCAAGTTACAGAGTCTCCTAATCTCCGAGTGGAAATTGGACCACATTACGATAGATTTCGTGGTCGGATTGCCGAGAGCACAGGGAGGAGCTGATGCTATCTGGGTAGTTGTGGATCGACTTACCAAGTCAGCGCACTTTTTGCCTATGCAGACTACTTGGCCACTCGAGCGACTAGCCCAGTTATATCTAGATGAGATAGTGAGGTTACATGGAGTACCCGCCTCTATTGTTTCAGATAGAGACCCGAGGTTTGCTTCGCATTTCGGGAGGAGTTTGTAGACAGCCTTAGGGTCTCAGCTCAGGTTCAGTACAGCTTTTTATCCACAGACTGATGGGCAGTCAGAGCGGACTATACAGATCCTGGAGGACATGCTGAGGGCTTGCGTCTTGAATTTTGGCGGAGGCTGGATTCGACACTTATCTTTGGCTGAGTTTGCGTACAACAACAGCTTCCAAGCGAGCATTCAGATGGCTCCGTTTGAGGCGTTGTATGGACGCAAGTGTCGATCACCGCTTTATTGGAGTGACGTAGGCGAGAGACGGACCTTGGGACCAGATGTACTATTGGAGGCAGAGGAGAAGGTTCGAGTGATTCGATAGCATCTTCAGACTGCTCAGAGTCGACAGAGGAGCTATGCTGATGTTCGGCGACGAGACTTAGAGTTTCAGGTTAGAGATCATGTATTTCTGAAAGTCTCGCCATCCAAAGGGAATCAGGAGGTTCGGCATCCGTGGGAAACTCAGCCCCCGATACATTGGACCCTTTGAGGTATTGGAGCGTATCGGGCCAGTTGCTTACCGACTTGCACTTCCCCCGAGACTTGCTGGTGTCCATGATGTTTTTCATGACAGAGGAGGTATGTCTTCGACCCGTCGCACGTCATCGACTACACACCGCTGGAGATCAGCGAGGATTTGAGGTATGAGGAGTGCCCACTGCGGATTCTGGATCGAGAGGTGAGAGAATTGCGCAGTCGGGCCATTCCCTATGTGAAGATTCTTTGGAGCAATCATGACGAGCGCGAGGCTACGTGGGAGCTTGAGTCAGAGATGATGGACACCTACCCCTACCTGTTCGAGGCTCAGGATTGACGTATGATTTACGTTTCGAGGACGAAACTTTTGTTAGTGGGGGAGGATGTAGTAACCCAGATCCCCGTGTAGCTTTTCCCTATGTTTCGGGGTGTGGAACACCTGTTAGTGGTGTGTTAGGGCAACAACACGTCAAAGGGATGTGTTGGATGGACTCAAAGAGGGTTTGGAGTTGAGCCTGTCTTTTGGTTGTGTTTGCCCAATTTTAGAAGTGGTTTCAGGCTGTTTGGAGGCCGTATTTGGATTCAGCGCGGAAAAACGCTTGAAAACGGCTATATACTTGTGTTTTTCTGAGTCCGGACACCCAAAAACGGACACTCGAAAGTTTTCGGTGCAAAATGGTGCATGGGGGAGCCGTGGACGGGCCTAGAACACGTGGCAGGCCGTGATTGGGCCGGCGCACGATGTCTGGTCCACGGAGAAAGGCCGCTGGTGCACGGTGGACCGACGGGGACACGTGGCGAGCACCGATTGGGCCGGCGCACAATGCCTGGTCCACGGGAAATGGGCGCTGGTGCACGGTGGACCGGCGGGACACGTAGCAATCGCCCATTGGTGGGTCTGCACTGCGCGGTCCACGGGGCGGCGCGGCTGGTGCATGGACCGGGGCGCGCCACGTGGCGGCCCCGGATTGGGTGGCTCAGATGCACGCGGTGCACGCGGGGGCGCGCGACTACGTCCGTACGCCCAAGCGGGTGCAGGCGCGCGGGAGGCCCGCTGCCGTGCCGACCGCCGTGTCGGGCGGGGCGGCGCCGTGCCACGTGGCGGCGCGCCCGCGGCTGGCGCCGAGCCGAGGGTTGGACACGCGGCGACGCCCGATAGGCGGGCACCGCAGTCCGCTGTTTTGCGGACACGTGTTGCGCCCGGGCTCTTCCGGGCGCACACAGTGTTCACTAATTGGGCCGTACTTTAGCGGCCCACTCCTCCCGGGCGCCCGAAAGTTGGGATACAACGGTCATTTCTTGAATTGTTTGTTGGGCCTATATAAACACCTCCACCTCCCTCTCTTTCTCTCCTTTTTTCGAAGTATAGAGAGAGAATGGCAGAGAGTGTTCTATATGAAAGTTGTTTCTCTAGTTATTTTGATCTCTTGGTGGATTTCCAGAATTTTTGGAGGCTCGGCAACGGCGATATTGATTTTACAGTACGCCTCAGTTTTTCCCCATTTCGGCCCGTTACCGTCGTAGTTCAGTCAAAAATTCACTATGGGCAAACCAGGAGGAATTTTTGAGCAATTTCTGCAGCAGCGTGTTCCTAAGAGGCAAGGCTTCGTTTTTTGTGTTGATCACTTTGGTCTGTTTCACACTTTTGGCATAGTTCCCGAGGCACCTTTGACCCTTCTTTTTTTTTTGTGATGAATTCTGGACGGCACCAACTTGTTCGATTTAAATCTTGGCCTAGGAGCATCGGATCAAGGCGTATAAGTAGTCGATTTCGATCTACTCGTCGCAAGGAACGTAACTGTATTTTTTTTGGATTTTTCTGAGTATTGTACAAAAGTGAAAACTCCTCTTTTTCCGTGTTGTTTGGAAAACAACAAAAACTATATTTTTGGGATTTGTATTTACGCCGGGTGCGTTGATTTGTACAGTTGTGCACTGTTTTTGGTGAGTTGCGGGATTAGAGGACTGTGGACAGCGAGAAGGCTATTTGGGTGTGGATTGTGCTTTCCGAGGTGCGTGGTTGTTGCTTATCTCACTTTTGACTTGTGTAGTGTTCTGGTTTTCCCCATGCAGCTTTTTCGTTGAATCCATTGTGTAGAACACCTAGTGTTGGTGTGTCTGGCCCACAGTGCATCAAAAGGGTGCCACAGATGGACCCTGTGTGACATTTTAGCCGAGTTGGACTTCGGCTGTATTTGCCAAATTTTAGAGAAGGAATTGGGCCAAACGGAGTTCGGATTTGGATTCAGCGCGGAAAAATGCTTGGAAACGACTATTTATTTGTCGAATTTGGAGTCCGGATGACCAAAAACGGGCTTCCGGAAGTTTCGGGGGGATTCTGGTGCATGGGGGAGCTCCGTGGACCGGCCTATGCCATGTGGCGGCTCATTATTGGCCGGCCCACGTCGCTCGGTCCACGGGGAGGCGCGGCCGGTGCATGGACTGCGCGGCGGACCACATGGCATGCGCGGAGTGGCGGGCTCATGCGGCGCGGCTCAGCGGGTGCGCGCGGACTGGTGGACCGGGCGTATGACATGTGGCGGCGTGGTATTCGCGAGCTTACGGCGGCGCGGTCCACGGGAGCTTGGAGCGGCGCCTCGGGGCGCGGGCCGGTGCAGGGCGCAAGTGCGGCTGGTCGGCCGCACATGGACCGCACTCGAGTGCGGGCCACGTGTCGGCCGGCCAGCGGAGGGGTGCATGCACCGCCTCCAGCGCACCCGGGCCACGTGGCGGGCGGCCAGTCGCCCCGCACGGCTGTTTGCTGTGCGGGGGACACGTGGCCGCCCCACAAATTTTCGGGTGGTCGGACGGGGAGCCGTCCGACCTGCTTAGCGGATTCGGGCGCCCGAAAGTGGCGCCCGAATCCACTAAGTGGGGGGGCGGGGTGTTGGCAGCCTATAAATAGAGCCTTTTGGGCCCCTTTTGCTCTCTTTCTGAGCAAATTTTCACAGGGCACCCTTAAGGAAAAATTTTCCTCTACCTAAAACCTTTCTTACTGATCATTCCTGGGGATTTTAGGAGCGTGTTTTTTGAGGTTGGCTATTTTCCGGCGCGGCGCGACGCTCGTTCATCGACGACCCGATTCGTCCCTTCGCAGTGTTTTAGCTCCCCCGGCTCACCCCGACCTCCGATTCAGGTGATTCTTGCCCCGTTGGACTCTCGACAGGTAGGGCTTCATTTTTTATATTTGAGTTGCCCCTGGTTTTCATGTGGATTTTGAGTTTCCCGAGCTTCTTTGTGACCCATTTTTCCTCGCGGAGTTTTGGACAGCACCTGGTTGATTCGGCTATAACTTCGCGCTCAGGCATCGGATCGAGGCGATTCAATAGGCGTTTCTCATCTACATCTCGCAAGGAATCTCCTAGAATTTTCTCAGAATTTCCTGAATATTTTTCGAAGGTGGAAATCTCCTTTCTCTGTAACTTTTTGGTACAGAAATTCTGCACAGTTTTGTTTGGGGTGTTCCCCTTGCCGAATTTGTATCTCAGCGACGGAAGCTCTGTGTTGAACGTGCAGGTACTCGTTTCGACGGGTTCGTCGCAAGGAACGCGACGGTATTTTTCTTGGAATTTTCTGAGCACCCTTCGCAGGTGAAAATCTGAGATCTTTAGATCGGTAATTTTGGGACAGATTTTATGATAATTGTAGGACTAAAATTATGTATGTTCTTCTTGGAGGTTTGGTACAGCATTGCGGTGAGTTTTGGTGCTAGTGCGGGTTTTCGCATTTGGAACATGATTATAGCGCTCGAGGTGGGTATCGTTGTTAACCTCTTGTTACGGCTTTTTGGTGTTGGCATATTTCGTGAGTCAAGTCAGTAAATTGAGTCGGAGTCTTGAAGTGATCAAATTGTCAATCAGCAATCGAATACTCAGACAAGAGCTCAAGTTGGCACTCAGTGTTTTGAGTCTTGAAGATTGAAGGTGAAGAATTGTGGATCAATTGCATCAATCTTAAGGAAAATGGATTCGGATTGATCAGGTATGTTTAACTAAATAATTTTGGTGATCCGAATACTTTCTTATAGTGTAGAAACACTTGGATGGATTTTTAATTGCATAAAAATCAAAAACTGGACATACTACATGTTCAGAGTCCGGACCGGGCATTACTGTCCGGACCCCGAACATAGGTTGGTTCATGCGCAATTCCAGTCCGGACCTTGGAAATTTCAGTCCGGACCCCGAACGTGGAAATTGCAGGAATTGCATGAACAGTCCGGACCGTAGAAATTCAGTCCGGACCCCGAACGTCCTCTTTTCTGGAAAAAGTCTGTTTCGCTGAGACAGTCCGGACCGCCGAATTCCAGTCCGGACCGTCGTCCTGAAAAATTCCAGATAAGGTAAGTTTTTGATTCTTATCTCTTTCCAAAGGTTTCTAACCTATAAATAGACACTTAGGGTTTCTCAAGAATGACCGACCAATACCGAAAACACTTGAGAGCAACCCTAGAGGCTAGGTTTTTACCGTTCTTCTTTTTAGCCTCTTTTAGGTCAATTCGACGGTTCTTTCAAGACATACTTTTTGTCGAATTGATCTAATCTTTGCTTAGAGATTTCTCCCATGGATCTTCATTGATAATCTAAGCAAAGGATCACCATCGAAGCCTATATTTCTTTATCGGCTGAGTTTGCGTCGTGGATTCGACGTAGCACCGTGGATTCGGTGTGTTGAAGGCGTTTCGTGGATTCGAAACGTGTGCTCGTGGATTTGAGTGGCGTTCGTGGATTCGAACGTGTACAGTGGACGTGCAATTGGTGGAGCGCAAGATCCGAAGAAGTTGAAGGAGGGGTTTGAGTCCGTGGAGTCGGTAATCACCTTGTTATTCTTCTTTTCTTAGTGGATTGTTATTGCGTGTTGGTCCCGTGGTTTTTCTCCTGGATTGGAGTTTCCACGTATATCTCGTTGTGCTGTTTTTATTTTCCGCATTGGTTGTTATTTTGCACTGAGATTTGAGTTTTAAATATTACACCTATTCACCCCCCTCTAGGTGTTTGATAGTACCTATTTAGATCCTTTGGGATCCTCCAACACCTCTTACTTGGGACAACCCACTAGGCATATTGGAGTTAGTCATGTGCAATGTTGCCTTTAAACTAGTAGAATGAACATAGCATGCTTAGGGAAAAAGAAAAAGGCTTATGATTAATGCTTGCATCTTTAGAGGACTAGACACTAATAAATGGTAATTCTTACAAGAGTTAAGTTGTTTCTAATCCCTGGAATTATTGCTTAAACCCTTCGGTAATAAACGGCTAAATTCATATCAGACTTATGTATAAAAGTGAGACTTAAGCATGTGTATAAATTGACTGGGGCAGGTTAGTATTTCTGATATTCAAATAAAGGCATATTGTAAATCTTGTAAGAATTAGAATACTAAAATTACTCTGTTAAGAAAGGACTTTTGCATGCTTGAATGGTCACCTAGTTAGGCCACCTTTTTCTGCTGAACTATCATCCTGGAATTGACTTAGGAGAAACCATGATTTCATTTTCTCCAGTTTTTCTTGACATAGGGGATGTCATGCCCGGGTTAGGGCAGGGCTGGGTTAGAGTAGGCAGATACTTGGTTTTCGGGACAGGCAGGCTGTGTAGGCAGGGTATTGCGGCGACCGCGGATTTTGGGCGTTGACCGGACAGTTGTTGTTGCATCAGATCGGGGAAAGGATTTGGGCTTCTTTTAGTGGATGGTTTCTGTTCCATTTAGATCAGTGTCATGATCCAGTCCTGCGGACTTACTTTTCCTTGGACACTTATTACTCAGGCATTTTACTCGTGTGGGTCGCTCCCCTCGAGTGCCACTCCGGAGTGCGCGATATGCAGACTTGAGTCCTCGAGACTCCTATCCCTATCGGTGTTATGCGTAGCTGGCATACCCGTTTGGCAGGCACGCAGGCAGTCCCAGTATTTACTGGAGTAGTGATTGGGTTTATTCAGACAGGCTTTGATATTCTGATGCATACATTTAGCTATCTTTTTAGCTGGGCATGTAGAGGCATATTAGTGGTATTTTTATTAGTATCCATGCATATAGTTTACCACATTATTCTTTTCGCCTCTGGTAGTCCTAGTGGGCATGTTCGAGTTGAGGTTTACCCACTAGGGGAGGCTACTGTCTTTATAGTAGTTCTCACCTCCACTCTTTTTCCTTCTTCTTTTCCCCTTCGTTTTGCAGAGTCCTCTGCGGGAGTTGCGGGACCCTCTTCCCAGGACCGAGGTAAGAGGATCGTTGACTAGCTTGTTACGGCTTTTTGGTGTTGGCATATTTCGTGAGTCAAGTCAGTAAGTTGAGTCGGAGTCTTGAAGTGATCAAATTGTCAATCAGCAATCGAAGACTCAGAAAAGAGCTCAAGTTGACACTCAGTGTTTTGAGTTTTGAAGATTGAAGGTGAAGAATTGTGGATCAATTGCATCAATCTCAAGAATATGGATTCGGATTGATCAGGTACGTTTAACTAAATAATTTTGGTGATCCGAATACTTTCTTATAGTGTAGAAACACTTGGATGAATTTTTAGTTGCATAAAAATCAAAAACTGGACATGGAACATGTTCAGGATCCGAATCAGCCCATCCAATCCGGATCCCGAAGGGTGTTGACTCATATGCAAATCCAATCCGGATCCAAGCCAATTCTGATCCGGATCCCGAACATTGGTTTTTGCTGAAATTCATGAACGATCCGGATCGGGCAATTCAATCCGGATCCCGAACCCCTGTTTTTCTGGATTTGTCAATCTCGTTACGGCAATCCGGATCGCAGGAAATCCATCCGGATCGCCGTCCTGAAAAATTCAAGATAAGGTAAGTTTTTGATTCTTATCTCTTTCCAAAGGTTTCTAAACTATAAATAGACATTTAGGGTTTCTCAAAAACGTGGGATCAAGACCGATTAATTTATAAAACACTTGAGAGCAACCCTAGAGGCTAGGTTTTTATCGTTCTTCTTTATAGCCTCTTTTAGGTCAATTCGATGGTTCTTTCAAGAACATATCTTTTGTCGAATTGATCTAATCTTTGCTTAGAGATTTCTCCCATGGATCTTCATTGATAATCTAAGCAAAGGATCACCATCGAAGCCAATATTCTTACCGGCTGAGTTTGCGTCGTGGATTCGACGTGGCATCGTGGATTCGGTGTGCTAAAGGCATTTCGTGGATTCGAAATGTGTGCTCGTGGATTCGAGTGGCGTTCGTGGATTCGAACGTGTGCAGTGGACGTGCAGTCGGTGAGCGCAAGATCCGAAGAAGTTGAAGGAGGGGTTTGAGTCCGTGGAGTCGGTAATCACCTTGTTATTCTTCTTTTCTTAGTGGATTGTTATTGCGTGTTGGTCCCGTGGTTTTTCTCCTGGATTGGAGTTTCCACGTAAATCTTGGTGTGCTGTTTTTTTATTTCCGCATTGATTTTTATTTTGCACTGAGATTTGTTTTTTAAATATTACACCTATTCACCCCCCCTCTAGGTGTTTGATAGTACCTATTTAGATCCTTGTGGATCCTTAAAAACCAACAATTGGTATCAGAGAGGGTTTTAGGTTTATCTATCATGTCGGGTGAAAGTGGTAATATTTTTAGACCTCCTCTTTTTGATGGAACCAATTATGCATATTGGAAAATGCGGATGAGAGCTTTTCTCATCTCAATTGATGAGAGGGTATGGCAAACCGTTGAATACGGTTGGGTGCATCCTGTTGAGGAAGTAGGAAATTCTACTACCCCAAAACCTCGCTCTAGATGGTCTAAAGAGGAAATCGAAAGATCTTCTTACAATGGGAAAGGTATGAACGCTTTATATAATTCTCTTTCCTCGACTGAGTTTACAAGAATTTCCGCGTGTGAAACCGCGAAGGAAATTTGGGATATTCTCAAAATTACACATGAGGGTACTAATCTAGTAAAAATTCAAAAGCTCCAGATGCTTACAAGTCAATTTGACTCTATTCATATGGAAGAGCATGAATTGTTTACAGATTATTACACTAGACTTCAAGATGTAATTAATACATGTGCTAATTTAGGAGAAAAGATCCCGGAGTCGAAAATTGTAAGAAAGATTCTTCGGACTCTTCCGGAACGGTTTAGGGCAAAGGTTACCGCCATTGAAACCGTTAGTCATCCGGATGAGATGAGTGTAGAGGAATTAGTAGGTGCTTTGCAAACTTATGAGATGACTTTTCCTACTAATCAAGTTTCTTCCAAGTCTTCTTCTAAGCTTACAGGTATTGCATTCAAATCAACAAAGGAAGAAGATAGCGAATCAAGTTCCGACGATGAAATCTCTTTAGCCGAGTTTGAAGAACAATTGGCGCGGATCACAAAGAAATTTCGTCGGAAATTTTGGAAGAATCGAACCGATGGATCTTCATCCACGAAACCATCTAAAGGATCATCGGGTTCTAAATCCTCTAAACTCAAAGGCGTTGCAAAACCTTCTAAAGAAAAAGAAAAAGATGATTTCGAAGGGGAAATCCGATGTTATCGATGCAAAGGCTACGGCCATATTTCAACGGATTGTCCTTCTAAGAAATCATACAAAAAGAAGGCTTTGCAAGCAAAAACTTGGGACGATTCTAGTTTCGATGAATCGACCTCAAGTGAAGAGGAAAAAGAAAAATTTGTTGCTTTTCATGCCTCTCAAATTCCCTCTTCTAATTTGTGCTTATCATCTTTAGTCACTGACTCTATTCCTTTGATTTTGCATGAAACATCAACATCCGGAGGAGAGTCATCAAGTGAGGGGGAGTCGGACGAAGAAGAACTCGTTGAGGCATACCAACAACTTCTTGCGGAATCAAAGAAGATGGCCAAGCATATCAAGAAGTTGAGGAAGCAACGACTTGAGGTTCAAGACGAGAATCAAGCTTTAAAGATCAAACTTCATGATCTCGAGGAGGAACAAGGACGTTTATTGGATAACAATAAAATCCTCCAAGAAAATTAAACCAATCGGAGACAAACGCAAAATCATATATGGACAAGATTGGTTTTCTAGAAAAGCAGTTTGAAGAGATTCATGTCACCAACCAAGCTTTGACCAAGCAAGTTCATCAACTCAAATCCGACATACAAAGGCTTTCAACCGGTTCCAAGAATCTTGACCGTATGTCCGGATTAGGTCAATCAAGCAAGGTTGGTTTGGGATTTAAAAAGAACCAAACTGTGAAGGCTTCAAGTTCCACAATAAAATTGAAAGGAAGAACTTGTCACCTATGTGGACTTGAAGGTCACTTGATGAAGAATTGCCCGAAAAAGAGAAAGAAAAATCCTTCGGCAACTTCATCTACGGAGCGGACTCAACGGAATCAAAAGACACATCAAGTCAAAGGAGTTCACTCAACCCACCAAAGGTCCGAGCCACAACATCAATCATACAAGTGGATTATTGCGAGGCAAAGACCTAAGGTGGATCAACAGTCAAAGCGGACAACCCCCGGCCACAACGAATCAAGACAACCCAAAATCCAGCGATTTTGGATTCGGAAAGGTGATATCTTTCCTTGTCTTAAGTTCTAAATAGCTTATGACTGTATGTAATGCTTTGATTGGTTTTCCCTTCATATTTTTTCTTAATCTTTGCATTACATGTTTTTCAATGCTCTTGGTTTTTGTTTTGTTTTTGAACAAAAGGGTTTTTAACGAACAAGTGCATTGAATAAAAAGGGTTTCACGTTCATTCACTCCAAATTAATTTTATATGGATTATCAACTTTACTCCATAATCATAATCTTGAAGATACTTCATTATAGGAGTTTTTGATAGTTATAAGCATCAAATTTTAGAAATCATGTGTGATCTTTAGATGCTTAATCTATCTCGGTTGTGTGAATTCTTTGTGACAACACAAGTGCTATAAACATTTCTAAAAATCCTGTGTTGCACTCAAGAACAAAACACATTGAACTTAGATATCATTTTCTTAGAGAGCTAGTTGAATCAAATATTCTTCAACTTTCATATATTTCAACTGAAGATCAATTGGCTGACATTTTAACAAAACCTTTGGATCAAAAACGATTTATTCACTTGCGTAAGGCAATTGGAATGCTTTCCTTGAAATGATCTCTTTTTGAAACCAATCCTTAGGTTAGGTTTTGTTTTGTGTTTTTGTTCTTCATCTATGTTTGTACATAGGACATTAATTGAGCATTGGTCATATTGACTTTAATTGCATCTTTTCACGCATTTAGAAATCTATTATGCTTTTGACATCATAATATTTCGATGTTGCAATGATCATTTATGTTAATTAAGTCATCTTTTAAGTGATCAAAGTCAATTTCTCTCTCAATGATCTCTTGGTATAGTCATTATCTTATTTGACTATTTAGTCGAGTATGAATGCGAGATCAATTTTTGGTTGAATACCTTATATCTTAAATAATTGATAGCCAATTAAGGGGGAGTCAAAGAAATGTAATATGCTCAAAAGATGTGGAAAGAGTTACATCCCAATGAGGAGTGTGAAAACTACCACCACATGGAGAAAAAAGATACCCCATGTATGTCAAGCAAAGTTTTTTTTTAAAAATTGAAATGCATGTTGAAATACTTGACTCTGTCAAATTTCAAGGTTGGTATAAGGTGGGATTTTTAACGAAAGATGCTCAAAGAGCCACTCTCTTCAACAGATTGTCTAGATATATTATCTAACTTATCTGGGATTTCAAACATCTATTGATCTTGGTATTTCATTTTCTTTACCAAATTGATGATTTGATAAAGGCATTACGCATAAGATCATGTTAGATGTGATTGAAGTTGTTCAACTTTAAGGGTTTTAATTTTCATAAATTTTCGTTTCATTTTTGAGTATTTTTGATAGATTTGGTATAATCTATTTCTTGTTGCATGAAACGATGACTTTTGTTTAAAGTTGATGCGCTAAAGTGCTTACATACTTTTTCTGATCATATACCTCAATCTCAAGAAAGGGTAGAATTCAAGATTGATGTCATTTGGAAATCTCTGTAAGTCATCTTTGTAAATCCGTTACATCTTGATAGAGTTTGGATCTCAAGATTATTTTTGATGACTTGTGTTTGATGAATATAATATGAAAAACTGTTTATAATGTTTTATCTTTGTTTTTCATGATTTAGGAGTAAATCTTTTTAATTTTGTGAAATTAATTGGATTGAATGGCATCTGTGTGAATTCGTTGTTTAAAGCACTTAAATTGATTTCTTGATGGAATACAAATCGGTATTTGAAAAGATTCCAAAATCTGGATTTGTTTCAAGAAATTATTTGATTTCTGGTACCGGTACGCAATCTGTATTTTTGTTATATACCGGAACTGAGCTTTTATCTCTCTTTCTCTATGAACTAATGCTGTTAGTGATTTCCTTTTGTCTAGTATGTTCACTGTTTGACAATTTGTGACAAAAAGGGGGAGAACAAATAATGATGATCGTATCACAAAGGGGGAGAACATGGAGAATATGGTGAACATGTTAGAGATGCTCAAGATAGGGGGAGATAAAGAAAAGATTGAAAGAGCCGAAAAACAAAAGAACCAAAAGGACGAATCAAATGTAGGATTTTAATTTCTAACGACTAACGTTTGATTTTGTTTGGAGTTTTGTTTTGCAGGAATTACATCACTTTAAGACTCCAAGTCCTAAGTCATAGAGTATGTTCTAGGACTGTTTGGTTCAAATGTAATTTTGTATTTATTGGATCTTTCACGCAAAGAAAATCAATGTTTTGGTGATAACATTGAATTTCGATTTTTTTGGTTTAAGATGAGTGACTTGAGGGTTTTATGTATTTTTGGATTTTGTCACGAAATTGCCAAAGGGGGAGATTGTTACGGCTTTTTGGTGTTGGCATATTTCGTGAGTCAAGTCAGTAAGTTGAGTCGAAGTCTTGAAGTGATCAAATTGTCAATCAGCAATCGAAGACTCAGAAAAGAGCTCAAGTTGACACTCAGTGTTTTGAGTCTTGAAGATTGAAGGTGAAGAATTGTGGATCAATTGCATCAATCTCAAGGAAAATGGATTCGGATTGATCAGGTACGTTTAACTAAATAATTTTGGTGATCCGAATACTTTCTTATAGTGTAGAAACACTTGGATGAATTTTTATTGCATAAAAATCAAAAACTGGACATGGGACATGTTCAGGATCCGGATCAGACATCCAATCCGGATCCCGAAGGGTGTTGTTCATTGGCAAATCCAATCCGGATCCAAGCCAATTCCGATCCGGATCCCGAACATTGGTTTTTGCTGAAATTCATGAACGATCCGGATCGGGCAATTCAATCCGGATCCCGAACCCTTGTTTTTCTGGAATTGTCAATCTCGTTACGACGATCCGGATCGCAGTAATCCGATCCGGATCGCCGTCCTGAAAATTCCAGATAAGGTAAGTTTTTGATTCTTATCTCTTTCCAAAGGTTTCTAAACTATAAATAGACATTTAGGGTTTCTCAAAAACGTGGGATCAAGACCGATCAATTTATAAAACACTTGAGAGCAACCCTAGAGGCTAGGTTTTTATCGTTCTTCTTTATAGCCTCTTTTAGGTCAATTCGATGGTTCTTTCAAGAACATATCTTTTGTCGAATTGATCTAATCTTTGCTTAGAGATTTCTCCCATGGATCTTCATTGATAATCTAAGCAAAGGATCACCATCGAAGCCAATATTCTTACCGGCTGAGTTTGCGTCGTGGATTCGACGTGGCATCGTGGATTCGGTGTGCTAAAGGCGTTTCGTGGATTCGAAACGTGTGCTCGTGGATTCGAGTGGCGTTCGTGGATTCGAACGTGTGCAGTGGACGTGCAATCGGTGAGCGCAAGGTCCGAAGAAGTTGAAGGAGGGGTTTGAGTCCGTGGAGTCGGTAATCACCTTGTTATTCTTCTTTTCTTAGTGGATTGTTATTGCGTGTTGGTCCCGTGGTTTTTCTCCTGGATTGGAGTTTCCACGTAAATCTCGGTGTGCTGTTTTTTTATTTCCGCATTGGTTTTTATTTTGCACTGAGATTTGTTTTTTAAATATTACACCTATTCATCCCCCCTCTAGGTGTTTGATAGTACCTATTTAGATCCTTGTGGATCCTTAAAAACCAACATAGCTAGCTGCTTCCCTGATCCAGAGTTTTATAGATTTTGATGTATCCCCGGTACACTCAGACGGTTGTATTTTTTCCCTTTTATTTTTGGGTCTGGCTTCGGCCAGCTGGATGTATTTTATTTAGTGAGCTGGGAGAGACACTTGTATATTTGTGAGAGCTTTGTTGTACTTTCCTTTTTAGCATTTGTCTGAGTTGTACTAGTTGTAGTTTAGCTCTGTTTATGCTCTTTTATCTATCTATCTATCTGAGCAGGTTACCAGCGCTTCGTGTACACGGAAAATTCCGTATGCACGGCGGATCTGTAGACGAGCCCGGGTTCTGGTTTTCACCCGGGGCGTGACAACTTGCTCACTAGGATTATTAGAATTCCCCTAAATTAAATGTAACAATTAATATCCTATTTGAGAACCATACATGTTGACCCCACAAATTATATGACAGCTTAATTATGTTAAATTGGGACACTGTTGTTGGGACAAATGCTATATTATAATCTCGCATGCAAATGACTGATTATGTTATGTCGGTACAGTAAGATCAATCTTTTTAAAATACATATCTGACACTTTTCTACAGTTTTAAAAGAGGACAATTGCATGCTTGTATGGACATCTAGTTAGACCACTATTTATTGCTACACTATCATACTGGGACTTGACTTAGGAGAAACCATGTTTTATTATTCTCCTTTGCATTCAGATGCATGTTGCTCGGTTTGAGCAGGGTTTTGGGGGTAGTGTAGTTGAGGCCATTGATTCTGAGACAGGTTAGACTTGATTATGGGTTGTGGGGCATTGTGGTAACCGCGGACATCAGGCGGTTGGCCAGATGTGGATTACATTATCAGGCTTTGGACTTATGGGGTATTGCGGCGACTGCAGACAATAGGCGGTTGACCGGATGTTTACTTGTGCATCAAATTGGGGATCGGGCTTTTGCTAGTGGATGGAGTTTCCCACTCATTAAGTACTTGTGCATCAGATTGGGGATCAGGGTTTTCTTTAGTGGATGGGTTTTCCCACTTTGATCAAAGTCTTGATCCAGTCCTGCTATTTTATGACACTTATGATACTTATTACTAAGATACTTTACTCGTGTAGGACCCCTGAACCCCATGCAGCTTTTTCCCGTGAATCCACTGTACAAACACCTGTTGATGGTGTATCTGGCCCATAGTGCATCAAAGGGATGCCACAGATGGACCCAGTGAGCTTTTGTTAGCTGTGTTGGCCTTCGGCTTCTTTTGCCGAATTTTAGGAAAGGATTTGGGCCAAACGGAGGGTGGATTTGGATTCAGCGCGGAAAAACGCTTGAAAATGGCTTTTTGTTTGCTAAATTCTGAGTCCGGATGGTCAAAAACGGACTCCCGAAAAATTTATTGGATTTCTGGTGCACGGGGGAGCCGTGGACCGGCGGGGGTTCCACGTGGCGCGACCTGATTGGTCGGCGCACGCGGCCGGGCCCACGGAGCGCAGGGGTAGGGACCGGGGTGCACCGCGGGGCGCGTGGACCAAGGCGCGCCACGTGGCAGCGCCTGATTGGGCGGCTCAGATGCGCTCGGTCTGCGGGAGCGCGCGGGGAGGCGTGGACCGGGGGCACGCCATGTGGCAGCACCCGGTTGGCGGGCGCATGAGCGCGTGGTTCACGCAGCGCGCGGGGCAGGTGTCGCGGGGCAGGGCCGTACCGCGGGCAGGTGGCCGTACGCGGGGCAGGCGCGGGCGACGTGGGGTTGGCCACGTGGCGCCCGCTGATTCGCGGGCGCCAACCACCGCGTTGACGCGGGCAGGGACACGTGGCGAGCGCTGGCCGGGCTTGCATGGCTGTCGCCTGTTCGGGCGAC
Organism: Tillandsia fasciculata; assembly: GCA_029168755.2. Lineage (NCBI taxonomy): Eukaryota > Viridiplantae > Streptophyta > Magnoliopsida > Poales > Bromeliaceae > Tillandsia > Tillandsia fasciculata. Next base: position 23,964 of record JAQOTM010000347.1, on the reverse strand, counting down.
ACGTGGCGGGCTCTGAGGCGGGTCGGACGGATCGCGGATCCCGTCTGATGGCGCGTCATGGGCCGGGCCGCACTGTGCGCGCCCGAAAACCGTGGGCCGGGCCGCACTGTGCGCGCCCGGAAATTTTCGGGCGCCCGAAACTTGGGACAAAATGGGAATTTTCCCATTTGTTCCTCCAGCTCTATAAATAGCCAACCCGAGCCTCTTTCTTGGGCTTTTTTTCTCTCAAACCGCGCACCTTCTGCCCGAGCTCCTTTAAGATGAAATTTTCCTCTCTTTGTGTTTGATCCACCTAGAAAGTTTCAGGATTTTAGGAGGCTCGAATCCCGAGGTTCCCCATTTTTCGGTGCGGCGCGACGTTGCATTCCTGTGTTCTTCTTCGGCGCAGCGACAGTGTTTTAGCTCCCCTGGACTACCCCAAGATCATTTTGCTGTGATTCTTGCGCCGACAGACTCCTAAGAGGTAGGACTTCATCTTTTGTTTCGGTCGCGCTTTCCCGTTTCGAGGTTTTGGCACGGATCCCGAGGCAAACAGTGACCCCTTTTTTGTGTGGATTTCTTTGACAGCCTTGTGGTATTTTGGCCATATCTTCGCGCACGAGCGTCAGACGGAAACGAGCTTGTACAACTTTTTCATCTACGGATCGCTAGGAACGCGCTCGTATTTTTCTTGGATTTTCCAGAGGATTATTTCGAGGTGAAAATCACTATTTTCTCAGTGAACAGTGCACAGTTTTAGCACAGATTTTTTTGTATGAGTGTACCCCTTGCCAAATTTTTGTCTTGACTTACCGAACTCTAATTTGGGCGTACAAGGTACCGTTGCGAAGCTATCGACGCGAGGATCGCCGTGATATTTTTCTTGGAATTTCCTGGGCACTTTCTGCAGGTGATAATTTAACAGTCTTAGGACTGTTGTTGTATGTATCTATAAGAGCATTATTTGGGAACTTAAGTGAGTTTAGTGGACTTTGTTTGTGCCAGGAGTGTTACGGTGTGCTGTACTTGTTGGAGCACAGGATTGGAGTTTTGGTATTTTCAGCTGTACGGACCCGGACAGTTAGCGCTTCAGGTGGGTGGTTGTTGTACTCCTCTCCTTTGATATGCCCACTAGGAACATCAGAGCGCCCCGACATTGTTGATGCTAACTTATTGATTGGTAGACTTGCATGCTTTAGGGAAATTAATTTAATTGTTATTTGATCCATGTGGAATTTGTGGTAGCATGATTACTTTAATTGATCGCTTAATTATTTTGGACTGCATGTTAGGGGCAGAATAGAAATTGAGAACTGCAAATTGATAATTTTTCATATGAGACTGTCACTTTAGCTTATGTCACTCTAAACTGATTATTCTTGGAAAATGGACAAAATATTGGGACAAAGCATGTTAAACTGGTCACTTGTCATAGTCATCTTTTACTGCTATACTATCTTTGGGACTTGACTTAGGAGAAACCATGCATTTATTCTTTTCTTCTCCTATTTGATAGACTTGAGGCATAGTTGCTCGGGTTCGAGCGGGTGTTGGATAGTGTAGTCAGGTGTTGGGGATTTGGGACAGGTTGGGCTTTTGACAGGGTGTTGCGGCGACCACGGATCTTGGGTGGTTGACCGGGCTGTTACTATTGCATCAGATTGGGTGTTTAGTGGATGGAGCCCACTTACTGATCTTTTAGCTTGGGGTACGGGTTTTTTTAGTGGACGGAGTTTCCCACTTTGATCATAGTCATGATCCAGTCCTGCTATTATGAGATACTTGACAGAGATACTTGTGATACTGATGACAGAGATACTTTACTCGTGTGGGTCGCTCCCCTCGAGTGCCACTCCGGAGTAGGCTTTTCGGACCCACCTTGTGTGCCGGTCGATACTTGTTTTGGGATGCGAGCCGTGCGGGCCGATCCCGCGTTTCGAGCCTTGTGTGCAGAGCAGAGCAGGCAGTGCCAGTGTTCACTGGCGGTCAGATTGGGTCATTTTGACAGGCTTCTGTACTGATGCATGCATTTCTTGATATCCTGACTGGTGCATGTAGAGGCATATTAGGGGTAGCATTTTATCAGTTGTCGCACTTAGCTTCACCCCCCCTTTCTTTTCTTCCCCTTTTGCCTCTGATTACCTGGTGGGCATGTCTGAGCTGAGGCTTTACCCACTAGGGGAGGCTACTGTTTATAGTAGTACTTACCCCCATTGTCTTTCTTGTCTCTTTCTTCCCTTTGTTTTGCAGAGTCCTCAGTGGGAGTTGCTGGGCCGTCAGCAACTGATCGAGGTAAGCGGATTGCGGACTAGATAGAGAGCCACCCGAGGGTTGTAGCTGGAGATTTTGGGTACCTGGTCTTCTCAGACAGCTTTTGTTTATTTCTTTTGGGGTCTGGCTTCTGCCAGCTGTTTGTACTTTTGTGGTGCGCTGGGAGAGACATCTGTATTTTATTTCACTGTTGTACTCTTTTACTTCCAGCGTCTGTCTGAGATACAGTAGTTTTAGTTTAGCTCTGATTATTATGCTCTTTTATTATTATTTCTTATATCTGAGCAGGTTACCGACGCTTCGTGTATGTGGGAAATACCGCATGCACGGCGGATCTGTAGACGGGCCCAGGTTCTGGTTTACTCCCGGGGCGTGACAGATTAAGTTGGTATCAGAGCTTAGGGATAGGTCAGTTGGGACTTAGAAAACCCTAGGCTTTTGGACAGACCCTAGGATGATAGGGCGTGAGTGACGTGACCTTTTGCGAAAGTCGGTGATTTTTTATAGTTGACTCTTCCTGTGAGTGAAGTGGGATCGATATAGTCTATTTCTGTTGGACCATTATGTTGGCTGCAGACAACATAAGGCTACAGAAATAGGGGGATGTCTTTTGACTTTCGCCAGATTGGGTCGTGTGGGGTTTTGTTGCTGATGTTGGTTTCTTGTGGCAGGATGCCTCCTCGTCGCCGGATTCCTCCTTTGGGTACCCTCTCATGAGACAGAGCAGTCCAGACCCTCTGAGCTTACTGAGTTGAGGGCCTTGGTGGCCCAGTTGGCGGAGGGACAGCGCCGTCAGGAGCAGAGGATTGACCAGTTACTTGCCCAGAGGGAGGCACCACCCGCGGCTGTTCCGGAGGCCCCTGTGCCTCCTGTAGCACCTTTTGTGCCGTAAGCGCCATCTTCGAGTAGCGGGGCTCCTGGAGCTATTCAGCCTTTGACTGCGGAGGAGGAGCAGGATTTTGCTGACAAACTCTCCACGTTTGTTCAGCGGGGACCACCTAGATTCTCGGAGCGGGATGCTCAGCCCCGGGCTGTTGGGAGATGGCTTTCTGCGATGGAGAAGCTTTTTTGGGACTTCTTCATCAACCCGAGGTATCGAGTGCACATGGCGGTGCACTGTTTGGACGGAGATACTGATTTTTGGTGGCAGCGAGTTGAGCCACTGGAGTTCCGGATCACTCGGCAGTTGCCTTGGGAGGAGTTCAAACGGATGGTGTTGGACACCTATTTTTCTACCAGTGTGAAGAAGAAGTTGGAGGACGACTTGAAGAATCTGCAGCAGGGCGATCGATCGGCCCATGCCTATTTCTAGGAGTTCATGGAGTTGCTGAACTATGTGCCTTTCGTCGCCCGTGACGGTCCGCACCAGGTAGAGTTGTTTGAGGCAGGCCTTCGCCCAGAGATTTTCACACTTGTGCATGCCCAGAGATTTCAGACCCTAGAGGCAGCCGCAGAGCATGCACAGTGGGTGGAGAGAGGTGATCGGGAGGTGGCCAGACGGAGGGCCGCGGTCGCGCAGAGTTCCGACAGGAAGCGACCAGCCCCGGAGGACGGGGGACAGGCCAGCTCATGGAGACCGCCCCGGCCGCCGCAGTCCCAGTCTTATGGCCGCGGGCGATCTGAGAGGAGAGGGCCTGGTGGACCCCAGAGACCGCAGCAGCAGAGGCAGCAGAGATCGCAACAGAGGCAGCAGAGATCTCAGCAGCAGTCCTCGAGACAGCCCTGATCTTCTGACCGATGTATTTTCTGTGGAGGACAGCACCCCGCTAATACTTGTGACAGAGATGGGGACGATGCTTCCGTTTGGACAGCCTGGGCATGTGCGAGCTACCTGCCCCCTTTCTACTTCTCGGCACCTTCCTCAGCATCGGCCCCTTCCGTACCACAGCAGCGGCCATCAGCTCAGCGGCCTTATGCTCCAGCGAGCAGGCCGTCCACCTCCTATCCTACAAATTCCCGACCTCCAGCACCGAGCGAGCGGGTGTATGCCGCCCAGTTGGCGGATTCTTCAGCGGCAGACCAGGTGGTGGCAGGTATTACTCTACTCTTTGGTATCCGGACTCGCACTTTATTTGACACTGGAGCTTCTCATTCTTTCATTAGTCGAGCATTTGCATCACTTCATGGTCTAGAGGTAGAGTCCTTGTCATGTGCATTAGAGGTGCGGATTCCTGATCATATTTTGCATGTCGAGGAGCGTTGTGTGGCTTGCCCAGTGCAGTTGGGGCCTTGGATTTTGCCTGCAGACTTGCTTGTTTTGCAGCAGCTCCAGGATTTTGACTTGGTGCTAGGGATGGATTGGCTGTCACGGTATTCCGCCACTATCGACTGCAGAGAGAGGACGGTGACTCTTCATGAGCCTAGACAGGAGGAGTTCATCTTCAGAGGCTGCCAGAGCACGCTGTTCGCAGCGACCATTTCCTCGGCGAGAGCTAGGAGGATGATGAGCAGAGGTTGCACTGCCTTTTTGGCCACTGTGGTGGAGGTGCCTACGGCGGCACTGGGACTCGAGGATATCCCTATTGTCCGAGAGTTCCCAGATGTGTTTCCCCCTGAGTTGACGACGATGCCGCCGGAGAGGGAGATTGAGTTTGTGATTGATGTAGTCCCTGGGACTGCACCAATCTCAAAGGCACCCTATAGGATGGCGCCAGCTGAGTTGAGGGAGTTGAAAGCCCAGCTTCAGGATCTTTTGGATAGGGGCTTCATCAGACCCAGTGTTTCTCCGTGGGGAGCGCCTGTGTTGTTTGTGAAGAAGAAGGATGGGTCACTTCGATTGTGTGTGGATTATAGGGAATTGAACAAAGTGACCATCCGGAACAAGTATCCCCTCCCCCGGATTGATGATTTGTTTGATCAGCTGCAGGGAGCGTCTGTGTTCTCGAAGATTGATCTGCAGTCCGGTTACCACCAGCTGAGGGTGAGGGCCGAGGACATCTCCAAAACGGCTTTCAGATCGCGGTACGGGCATTATGAGTTTACTATGATGCCTTTCGGGTTGACAAATGCCCCTGCCGCATTCATGGATTTGATGAACAGGATATTTCAGCCGTTTTTGGACCGGTTTGTGGTGGTGTTCATCGATGATATTCTGATCTACTCCCGGAGTGATCTGGAGCACGAGGAGCACTTGAGGACTGTGCTACAGCTTCTGCGAGAGAAGAAGCTGTATGCTAAGTTCAAAAAGTGCGAGTTTTGGCTCCGGGAGGTCGCCTTTCTGGGTCATGTTGTTTCAGCTGCTGGAGTGGCGGTGGATCCGGCCAAGGTGGATGCTATTCGAGATTGGCCGAGGCCGACGACTATCACCGAGGTGCGGAGCTTTCTTGGATTGGCGGGCTACTATCGGCGTTTTGTGGAGGGCTTTGCGAAGCTTTTCTCTCCCCTTACACGTCTGACCAGGAAAGGGGTTAAGTTCATTTGGAGCGAGACGTGCCAGAGCTGTTTTGAGGAGCTGAAGCAGAGGTTGATGACCGCTCCGATCCTTGCCCTCCCAGTTATGGGGGAAGGATTTGTGATCTACAGTGATGCCTCTTATAGTGGTCTGGGGTGTGTGTTGATGCAGCAGGGTAGGGTGATTGCCTATGCTTCACGGCAATTAAAGGACTATGAGAAAAATTACCCTACTCATGATCTGGAGTTGGCAGTGGTGGTGTTTGCTCTGAAGCTGTGGCGGCATTATTTGTATGGAGAGCATTGCGAGATATATACTGATCATAAAAGCTTGAAGTATCTGTTCACCCAGAAGGAGCTGAATTTGAGGCAACGCCGGTGGTTGGAACTGTTAAAGGATTACGATCTGAGTATCCTTTATCATCCCGGCAAGGCCAATGTTGTGGCAGATGCTTTGAGTAGGAGGACGAGTCTGAGCTTATTGATCTCGCAGCACGCGCCGTTGATCGAGCAGATGAGGCGGTTACAGCTGGAGGTAGTATTGGGGTCTCTGCTAGACTCATGTCTATGGTCTTGCAGCCCACTCTGTTGGAGAGGATCAGGGACACTCAGAGTGAGGACCCCCACTTGACGAGGATCAGGACGCAGCTTCAGGCGGATCAGACAGGGGATTTTTCTGTGGATAGCTCGGGAGTACTGCGGTACAGGGACCGAGTGTGTGTGCCTATGGATCAGGAGATTAGAGATCAGATTTTGAGGGAGGCCCATTGTACACCTTATACCATCCACCCTGGAGGTACTAAGATGTATAAGGACCTCAAGGCACAGTTTTGGTGGCCCGGGATGAAGCGGGATATTGGGAGATTCGTAGCTCACTGTTTAACTTGCCAGCAAGTAAAGGCAGAGCATCGCGTTCCTGCTGGTAAGTTGCAGAGTCTTCCAATTCCCGAGTGGAAATGGGACCACGTCACTATGGATTTCGTCACTGGATTGCCGAGGGCGCAGAGCGGGGCAGATGCGATTTGGGTTATTGTGGACAGACTCACCAAGTCGGCACACTTCTACCGGTTCAGATGACTTGGCCACTGGAGCGTCTAGCACAGTTATATTTGGATGAGATAGTGAGGCTTCACGGTGTGCCTGCTTCGATTGTTTCAGACAGGGACCCGAGGTTTGTGTCACGCTTCTGGGGGAGTTTACATTCTGCACTGGGGACTCAGCTCAGGTTTAGCACCGCTTTCCACCCACAGACCGATGGACAGTCAGAACGCACCATACAGACCCTTGAGGATATGCTGAGAGCGTGCGTTATGGATTTTGGAGGAGGGTGGTACAGACACTTATCTTTGGTTGAGTTCGCGTACAACAACAGCTATCAGGCGAGCATCCAGATGGCTCCGTTTGAGGCGTTGTATGGACGCAGGTGTCGTTCTCCCTTGTATTGGAGTGACGTGGGTGAGAGGAGGACTTTGGGACCGGATTTGCTTTTGGAGGCAGAGGAAAAAGTCAGAGTTATTCGCCGACATCTTGAGACAGCCCAGAGTCGTCAGAAGAGCTACGCCGACACTCAACGGCGAGACCTAGAGTTTCAGGTTGGTGATCATGTCTTCCTGAAGGTCTCGCCCTCGAAAGGGGTCCGGAGGTTTGGAGTACGGGGAAAGCTCAGTGTGACGCCCCACTTCCCAGGGGGTCACCCATCCTAGAACTACTCTAGCTCTAGCACGCTTAACTCTCATGTTCCTCTTGGATCTTGCTACCATCCAAAATGCTATAGCCGGGTTAGAGATTTAGTCCTATTATATCATTTATATAGAGGACTAATCCAAATTCCAGGGGTGTCACATTCTTCCCCCATTTAAGCCCTGACGTCCACGTCAGGCTCAAGTACACTCACAAGCACCAGGCAATGTGAGACTCGTCTCGCTAGCCTTAGCCGACCTTGTGAGGAGCTGCACTCCACTCACAACGGTCATTAGCCGGGGAGCCTCACTCTACCCGCTATATAACCCTGGCTCAGCCGAGACTCATCTCACATTTCCGGCTGGTGAATGGCTCTGATACCAACTGTGACGCCCCACTTCCCAGGGGGTCACCCATCCTAGAACTACTCTAGCTCTAGCACGCTTAACTCTCATGTTCCTCTTGGATCTTGCTACCATCCAAAATGCTATAGCCGGGTTAGAGATTTAGTCCTATTATATCATTTATATAGAGGACTAATCCAAATTCCAGGGGTGTCACACTCAGTCCCCGCTATATTGGACCCTTTGAGGTACTTAGCAGAGTTGGTCCTGTGGCATACAGAGTTGCTCTACCCCCACGCCTGGCCGGAGTTCATGATGTCTTCCACGTCTCAGCTCTAAGGAGATATGTTTTTGACCCGTCGCACGTGATTGACTTCACTTCGTTGGAGATCGGCGAGGACTTGGTCTACGAGGAGCGCCCGTTGCGGATTCTCGCACGTGAGGTGAGGGAATTGCGCAACCGGACCATTCCATATGTGAAAACCTTATGGAGCAATCACGAGGAGCGAGAGGCTACATGGGAGCTGGAGACAGAGATGAGAGATGCCTACCCCTTCTTGTTCGAGGCTTCCGGTTGAGGTATGTCTGTTTTGTTTTTCCTTGTTTCGGGGACGAAACTTTTTTTTAGTGGGGGAGGATGTAGGACCCCTGAACCCCATGCAGCTTTTTCCCGTGAATCCACTGTGCAAACACCTGTTGATGGTGTATCTGGCCCATAGTGCATCAAAGGGATGCCACAGATGGACCCAGTGAGCTTTTGTTAGCTGTGTTGGCCTTCGGCTGCTTTTGCCGAATTTTAGGAAAGGATTTGGGCCAAACGGAGGGTGGATTTGGATTCAGCGCGGAAAAACGCTTGAAAATGGCTTTTTGTTTGCTAAATTCTGAGTCCGGATGGTCAAAAACGGACTCTCGAAAAATTTATTGGATTTCTGGTGCATGGGGGAGCCGTGGACCGACGGGGGTGCCACGTGGCGCGACCTGATTGGTCGGCGCACGCGGCCGGGTCCACGGAGCGCAGGGGTAGGGACCGGGGTGCACCGCGGGGCGCGTGGACCGGGGTGCGCCATGTGGCAGCGCCTGATTGGGCGGCTCAGGTGCGCTCGGTCTGCGGGAGCGCGCGGGGAGGCGTGGACCGGCGGCGCGCCACGTGGCAGCACCCGGTTGGCGGGCGCATGAGCGCGCGGTTCACGCAGCGCGCGGGGCAGGTGTCGCGGGGCAGGGCCGTACCGCGGGCAGGTGGCCGTACGCGGGGCAGGCGCGGGCGACGTGGGGTTGGCCACGTGGCGCCCGCTGATTCGCGGGCGCCAACCACCGCGTTGACGCGGGCAGGGACACGTGGCGAGCGCTGGCCGGGCTTGCATGGCTGTCGCCTGTTCGGGCGACACGTGGCGGGCTCCAGTCACAAAATCCATGGTGATGTGGTCCCACTTCCATTCGGGAATTGGAAGGCTCTGCAACTTGCCAGCAGGAACACGATGCTCTGCCTTCACTTGCTGGCAAGTTAAGCTCTGAGCAACAAACCGTCCAATATCCCGCTTCATCCTCGACCACCAAAAGTGTGCCTTAAGGTCCTTATACATCTTAGTACCTCCAGGATGGATGGTATAAGGTGTATAATGGGCCTCTCTCAATATCTGATCTCTAATCTCCAAATTCGATGACACACAAACTCGGTCCCTGTACCGTAGTACTCCCGGGCTGTCCACTGAAAAATCCCCTCTCTGATCTATCTGAATCTGTGCCCTGATCCTCTCCAAGTGAGGGTCCTCACTCTGCGTCTCCCTGATCCTGTCCAGCAGAGTGGGCTGCAAGACCATAGTCATAAGTCTCGCAGAGACCCCAGGGGATACAACCTCAATCTGAAGTCGCCTCATCTGCTCTATCAGCTGCGCCTGCTGGGTAATCATCAAACTCAAGCTATGCACAGACCTCCGGCTCAAAGCATCTACCACCACATTGGCCTTGCCGGGGTGATAAAGGATACTCAGATCGTAGTCCTTTAACAACTCCAACCACCGGCGTTGCCTAAGGTTCAGCTCCTTTTGGGTGAACAGATACTTTAAGCTTTTATGATCGGTATAAATCTCACAATGCTCACCATAGAGGTAATGCCGCCACAGCTTCAGTGCAAAAACAACAGCTGCAAGCTCAAGATCATGCGTAGGGTAATTCTTCTCATAATCCTTTAATTGCCGTGAAGCATACGCAATTACCCTACCATGCTGCATAAGAACACAACCCAGTCCACTGTGTGAGGCGTCACTGTAGATCACGAAACCCTCTCCCATAACCGGCAGTGCAAGAACAGGTGCGGAGATCAATCTTCTCTTCAGTTCCTCGAAACTCTGCTGACAATGCTCGGTCCAAACGAACTTTGTCCCCTTCCTCGTCAAACTGGTCAGGGGAGTAGAGAGCTTCGCAAAGCCCTCCACGAACCGACGATAATAACCGGCTAGGCCCAAGAAACTCCGTACCTCAGTAACCGTCGTCGGCCTCGGCCAATCCCGAACTGTGTCAATCTTCGTCGGGTCGACTGCTACTCCAGTGGCTGAAACAATTGTTACGGAATTTGAGTTGGCGTATTTCGTGAATGTATTAAGTCTTGAAGATTGAAGATGAAGAAACTTTGGATCGTATACCTCAATCTCAAGAAAGAAGAATTCAAAAGGATCAGGTACGTTTAACTAAATATTTTTGGTGATCCGAATACTTATTATAGTGTAGAAACACCTGGAAGAATCTCTTATTGCATAAACATCAAAAACTGGACATGGGACATGTTCAGGATCCGGATCGAGCTCGGCAATCCGGATCCCGAAGGGTGTTGGTTCATACACTGGTTCAATCCGGATCGCAGCCTCCTCTGATCCGGATCCCGAACACTGGTTTTACCAGTTTGCTTCCACGATCCGGATCAGGACTTGCAATCCGGATCCCGAACATTGATGTTCTGGTAAAACTGTATGAACGATCCGGATCGGACTCTGTGATCCGGATCCCGAACTACCATTTTTCTGGAAATCGTTTTTCTTGCTTCTGCAATCCGGATCGCCAATTCCAATCCGGATCGCCGTCGTTAAATATTTCCAGAAAAGGCTGTTTTTGATCCGATATTCTTCCTAGGTTTCTAACCTATAAATAGCCCTGTATTCATTTCTAGGGCATCGGCTATGACAATACATGAAATAGAAAAAGATAGCCGAAAAGAAATCCACATATAGAGAAGAAAGGAAATCAATAGATTATTCTATGTTTCTTCATCTATATTGATTGATTTGATTCTAGGTTTTTCATACTCACATTTTGAGTAGAATCAAATCAATGAATACTTAGATGGTATTTCCGATCTATTCTTGATCTAAGTATTCGGCGGATCATCACCACCCAAACAAACAACGATTTACCCCAAAATCGGCGCGTGGACTCGCGTGGCCTTGTGGATTCAAGGTGCAACCGCTCTCGTGGATTCGGAGCGAGGTACGTTCGTGGATTCGAAGCGTGCCATTGGGTGAAGACCGTGGATTCGGTCGGACGTCGTGGACTCGACGTTGGACGCTGTGGATTCAGCGTTGGGCGCGGATCGTGGATTCGAGAAGCGTCGTGGAGCGAGCGGGAAGATCTACTAGGAGCGTATGGTAAAAGGTTGAGTCGTCTGTGAGTACGTTATATCACCTTGTACGTGTGTTAATTCTAGTGGATTTCGCCGTGTTATCGGTCCCGTGGTTTTTTACTCCGGTTTGGAGTTTTTCCACGTAAAAATCTTGCGTGTTCTTTTATTTTTCCGCATTGGGTTTTATTTGCGCAATGATTTTTTGAGTGTTTATTGTTTACACCTATTCACCCCCCTCTAGGTGTTTTTTCCCCTATTTAGATCCTTATTAACCTAACCCAACAAGTGGTATCAGAGCGGGAATAGGGTTGTAAACAATGGTTGAAGGTGGAAACATCAATCGACCCCCTTTCTTTGATGGAACAAATTATGCGTACTGGAAAGTACGGATGAAAGCCTTTTTAATTTCCATCGACGAAAGGGTGTGGCAATCAATTGAATTAGGATGGTCTAATCCAACTGAAATTTTAGATGATGTTCGCACCTTAAAACCTAGGTCGAAATGGACCAAGGAAGAGATAGACTTATCTTCTTACAATGGCAAGGGAATTAATGCTCTATTTAATGCTTTGTCACAAACTGAGTTCTCTCGCGTCTCGGCATGTGAGACTGCGAAAGAAATCTGGGATGTTCTTCAAGTTACGCATGAGGGAACTAACCTTGTGAAGATTCAGAAACTGCAAATGCTTACGAGCAAGTTTGACTCTATCTCTATGGCAGAGAATGAATCCTTCACTGACTATTACACACGATTGCAAGACATCGTAAACTCATGTGCTAACTTGGGAGAGAAGATTCCAGAATTTAAAGTTGTAAGAAAAATTTAAGAACTCTTCCTGAACGATTTCGCCCGAAGGTCGCAGCCATTGAAACAATTAAACACCCGGACGAAATGCGTGTAGAAGAATTAGTAGGTGCTTTACAAACTTATTGAAATGCATTTCCTACTAACTATTCTTCTGGAAAGGCATCCTCTTCTAAGTCTTCAGGTTACGCATTGAAATCAACTAAAGAAGAAGACGCGGATTCATCCTCCTCGGACGACGACGAGAACCTTTCTATGGAGGACTTTGAGAAGCAGCTCGCTCTCTTGACAAGGAAGTTTCGCCGCAACTTTCGAAGGGGAAATTCAAGCAAAACTCCATCCTTCGGAAAGTCGAAGAAAGGCAAGGGTCCTTCAAGTTACAAGTCAAGAAGCAAGAGAACTTCTCAAAGGATAAGAAAAGTTCTGAGGGACAAGTTCAGTGCTTCAAATGTCGAGGCTACGGCCACATTGCAACGGAATGTCCCAACAAGAATCCGGCTAAGAAGAAGGCGATGCAAGTCGTTACTTGGGATGACAACTCCACGTCAAATGAGTCATCCTCAAGTGATGAAGAAGACAACGCGACAGCTTTCCACGCGTCCACCACATCTTCACCCTTCATGTGCTTAATGGCAAGTACATCCGACTCACTGTCCAACTCCACTGTTGAAAAGATTGCAACGGACGATGAATCAGATGATTCGGAAGGTGAAGATTTTGCTCTAGCCTACCACAAGCTTTTGAGGGATTCAAAGAAACTGGCTAAGCAAAACAAGGGGTTGAAAGGGAGATTGCAGGATCTCGAAGAAGAAGTAAAAAGGGTAACCTCTCTCTCAACCGATCTTGAAGTGGAAAGGGACAATCTGATTAAAACAAATGTTTCCCTTCAAGAGTCCAATGAGCAACTCGAGAAGAATTATATAGATATGGTGAACAAAGCGAATTACTTCTTGAAGCTCAACGGCGAGGCTCGACAGGAAAAATTGGAAATGACGGAGACCATACGCCAACTGAAGGATGACTTAAAGAGATTTTCTTCTGGAAGGAGTAAGTTGGACAGACTTCTTGGTCTTGGTCAAAGAAATAAGTTCGGCCTCGGATACACTCAAACTGGAGACATTCCAAGTTCGAGTGGGACAGTATTTGTGCCTCAGTCGGTATCTCCTCCTCCGACACCGGTGTTCACGACAAGCAACGACAACAACCTACTACATCCTCCTCGGAATCGACAAGATCTAAGGTATGTTTTCGTTGTGGCATTTCAGGGCACATAAGGAGAAATTGCAAGACGGAAGCCAAACGCACACCTCAAGCACCTCTTGCAATGACTACCAAAAGGGATTCCTCGAAAATCAACTGCAAATCATTTGAAGGAAAAGAGCCTTGGTAGTACACCGCTCAAGACGACATCATCAAGGAGCAGCAATTCTTCAAGCAAGACGCTCTCACCTAGGAAATCAACTTCACGATCATTACCAACGCACTTCAAAAAGGTTTGGGTGCGCAAAGGTGAAATTTTCCCTTGTCTTGCTACCAATGTTTCCTTGCATGCATATGATAGTTCGTCTTGGTACCTGGATAGCGGGTGTTCCCGTCATATGACCGGTGATAAAAACTGTTTTCAAACATTTGAGAAAAACTCCGGAGGACTTGTTGTTTTCGGAGATGGTCGGTCTTCCAAAATTGTTGGAAAGGGAACGGTAGCTATTCCAGATGGCCCGGTTCTAGATAATGTGTTATTTGTTCATGGCCTTAAGACTAACCTCATAAGCATAAGTCAACTTTGTGATAGTGGTTATTCAGTTAATTTTTCATCTGATAAATGCACTGTAACTGACATGAACCATGCTTTCTTTTTAAAAGGGGTTAGATCAGAAAACAATTGTTATGTAGTTCCTACTAAGATTTCTGAAAAATGTAACCTAGCATCTTTGAAAAATGAAACACTTTGGCATGAAAGGCTAGGTCACATAAACTTTAAGGAACTTGTTAGAATTTCAAATAAAGATGTGGTCAAGGGGGTTCCGAAACTTTCTTTTGAACAAAACCTTGTGTGTGGCGGTTGCCAAAAGGGAAAACAGTCTAGGACTGCACACAAGAACTTGAACCACATAGGTACAAAACGGCCTTTGGAACTTTTGCATATGGACTTAATGGGGCCAACTCGTCAACCATCTTTAGGAGGTAAATGGTATATTTTCTTGATGATTGATGATTTTTCTAGATATACTTGGGTAGCATTTTTAAAAGAAAAAGCTGATACCTTTGATTCTTTTCTCGAAATCTGCAATCGTATTATGATTGAAAAGAATGATAGGATTACCCGAGTTAGGAGTGATAGAGGTGGGGAATTCATAAATTCCAAATTCATTGATTTTTGCACTACTAATGGCATTAAACATGAATTCTCTGCACCTTACACACCTCAACAAAATGGTGTAGTCGAGCGCAAAAACAGGGTCGTACAGGAAATGGCACGTGTTATGCTTCACAGCCGGAACTTACCTTTTTATTTTTGGGCTGAAGCGGTGAACACTGCTGTTTATGTTATCAATCGCGTGTATTTGCGCCCGGGGACTTTGAATACACCATATGAACTTTGGTTTTGTAGAAAACCTAACATCAAATATTTTCGCATCTTTGGGAGTCGGTGTTTTATTTTACGTGATCGTGAGAATCTTGGAAAATTTGACTCTCGAAGTGACGAAGGGATTTTCTTAGGTTATTCTACAAACAGCAGAGCATATCGAGTTTTTAACTTAGAATCTAAGACGATCGTAGAATCGATAAATGTTAAGGTAGATGAAGCTTTTCATTTGAATCTGAAAAATCTACCCTCGATATCTCTCTTGATGATGATACACCTGCTAATGCATCTTCTTCTAACAATTCTTTCGATAATAATGTTGATGCATCTAACGGTTCTTCAAGCTTATCTGATGTGCAGGAATCATCTCGTGTACCTCCGTCTACTCCTCTACCTCAAACGTTACGCATCTCCAAGGATCACCCTGAATCGAACATCATTGGAGATCCACAAGAAGGAGTTAGAACACGGAGACAATTGGTTTGCGGATTTGCATGCTATGTATCTCAAATCGAACCAAAGAATGTTGATGAAGCTCTCCAAGATGACTACTGGATTAAAGCAATGCAGGAAGAGCTCCATCAATTCGAGCGAAACAAAGTCTGGGAATTAACGAAGCCTCCGAAGCAACACAATGTGATAGGTACCAAATGGATCTTCAAGAACAAGAAAAATGAAGAAGGTACTATCATCAGGAACAAAGCAAGGTTAGTTGCTCAAGGCTACTCTCAAGTAGAAGGTATAGACTTTGATGAAACTTTCGCCCCTGTAGCTAGACTCGAGTCCATTCGTATATGTTTGCGATTGCTTGTCATTTTAAAATCAAATTATTTCAAATGGACGTTAAGAGCGCCTTTTTAAATGGGTTTTTAAATGAGGAAGTTTATGTGGCTCAACCGAAAGGTTTTGTGGATCATAAACTACCTAACCATGTTTTTCGTCTGAAAAAGGCTCTTTACGGTCTGAAACAAGCACCGCGAGCATGGTACGAAAGGTTGACAAAGCACCTTTTGGAAAAGGGCTACACTCGAGGGGGAGCTGACAGGACTCTCTTTGTGAAGCATTATCAAAACAATTTCATAGTTGCTCAAATCTATGTCGATGACATTGTTTTTGGCGCAACGAGAGATAATGATGCTTCTAAATTCGCGGAGACCATGGAAAGCGAATTTGAGATGTCCATGATGGGCGAATTGACTTATTTTCTTGGATTACAAGTTAAACAAAACGATGAAGGAATTCACTTGTGTCAATCCAAGTATGCACTGGAGTTGGTCAAAAAGTTTGATCTTGAAAATTCTAAGGATTTTCCGACTCCAATGGGAACTAGCCATAAGGGACTTGGAAGTGAATCACAAAGTGAGAATGTAGACGAGAAACTGTATCGCAGTATGATTGGAAGTCTACTATATCTCACGGCTAGTCGCCCGGATATATCCTTCAGTGTTGGGATTTGTGCGAGATATCAATCAGCACCGAAGGAGGTTCACCTGAAAGCGGTGAAACGGATCATCCGATATATCAAAGGTACAATCAATTTCGGAATTTGGTATCCTATGGGAACGACTTTGGATATTGTTGGATACTCAGATGCCGATTGGGCTGGATCGGTGGATGACCGGAAAAGCACGAGTGGTGCATGCTTCTATCTTGGCCATTGCCTTGTTGCATGGCACAGTAAAAAGCAGAACTGCATAGCACTCTCGACTGCCGAAGCGGAGTACATTTCTGCAGGAAGTTGTTCAACCCAATTGATTTGGATGAAAAGCGTGTTGAGCGATTTCCGGATTTCAACATCTTCGGTAACCATTTTATGTGACAACACTAGTGCTATTAACATTTCAAAAAACCCTGTGTTGCACTCTAGAACAAAACATATTGAACTTAGATATCATTTTCTTAGAGAGCTAGTTGAATCAAACATTCTTCAACTGTCATATATTTCAACTGAGGATCAATTAGCTGATATCTTAACAAAACCTTTGGATCAAAAACGTTTTATTCACTTGCGTAAAGCAATTGGCATGCTTTCTTTGAAATAATCTCTTTTGAAACCTTTGCTTAGGTTAGGTTTTGTTTTTGTTTTTGTTTTGTTCTTTATCTATGTTTGTACATAGGACATTAATTGAGCATAAATCATAATTGACTTTAATTGCATCCTTTTATGCATTTAGAAATTTATTATGCTTTTGATATCATAATATTTCAATGTTGCAATGATCATTTACGTTATTAAACATCTTTTAAGTGATCAAAGTCAATTTCTCTCTCAATGATCTCTTGGTATAGTCATTATCATATTTGATTGCTTAGTCGAGTATGAATTCGAGATCAATGGTTGGTTGAATACCTTATATATTAAATAATTGATAGCCAATTGAGGGGGAGTCAATGAAATGTAAAATGCTCAAAAGATGTGGAAAGAGTTACATCCCAATGAGGAGTGTGAAAACTACCACCACATGGAGAAAGAAAAAAAAAATATACTCCATGAATGCAAAGCAAATTTTTGTTTTTAATTGTTGATAAAATGCATATTGAAATACTTGACTCAGTCGTATTTCATGGTTGGTATAAGGTGGGATTTTGATAAAAGATGCTCAAAGAGCCACTCCTTCAACAGATTGACTAGATATATTATCTAACTTATCTGGGATTTCAAACATCTATTGATCTTGGTATTTCATTTTCTTTACCAAAATTGATGATTTGATAAAGGCATTACACATAAGATCAGGATAGATGTGATTGAAGTTGTTCAACTTTAAGTGTTTTAACTTTCGTAAATTTTCGTTTCATTTTTGGGTATTTTTGATAGATTTTGCATAATCTATTTCTTGTTGTATGAAACGATGATTTTTGTTTAAAGTTGACATGGTAAAGTGCTTACATACTTTTTCTGGATTTTATGGAATTTTTCTAAATTTTTCTGGAGAAAAAGTTGAAGCCGATCCGGATCGGGTAAGTGATCCGGATCCCGAACGCAGGATTCTTCCTGCGGGTAGCCGATCCGGATCACATTCTCGATCCGATCCGGATCACGGCTAGGGTTTTTATAAGAACAAGGAGATTTGATTTCTTTTACCCTAATCTTTTGTTTTCAAGTTCTAGAGCTTCTCTCTCTAGATTTCTTGCATCTTGGAGCTTCCAAACTCAAAGTTCTTCGGATTCAAGTAAGTTTTATTGATCAAAACTCGGTTTTTCACAGTTTTTATCTCTTTTCTCAAACGTGAGTTGAAATCATGAATCTTTTTCGTTTGTGAATGGTTTTTGATCAAATTTCTTTTGAAATAAGAACTCTGGGTAATTAGTTTTGCTTTTATGCTGGGTTTTCTCTTGATTAACGAGTTTTTAGGCTTCGATTTCTAAAAATTCGGTTTTAGGGCATAAAAGAGGAATTTTTGAAAATCATGATTGATCTATTTTTAAAATTCTTTTTGCAAAACTAATTTGATTCTTGGCTTCTCTACATGATTATGATTGTCTAGGTACATTGTTTCAAATTTTTCAAAATTGACAATTTTTCATATGTTCTTGAGTTGGTCTTCACAGGACATTTTCTCTAAACTCAATCACTAATGGCACTCTCTTGGTTGATTCTGCTACTGGTTACGATGGTACATACTCGAGCAACCAACAAACTGAAACGAGCCAAGAAACTCCAACAAAAGGAGAAGTTGATGTTATAAGTGACACAGAACTTGAAGAAAACGTGATGAAGTACACTGGGATTGTTGACAGATGATGATGATGATGAGGTATTGCCTTCTAAATCTAAACAAAAAGGAAAAGCACCCATGGACACTGGGAAAGCTCCTATGTCTGCTCCAACTACTCTCTGAAACGGAAACGACTTACTCGACTTTTGGATTAAGACGTGACACTAATGTTGACACACCATTAGCTCCTGACTCTCCGCCACGTGTTGAAGAGGTAGTCGTTTACTGACCGTCTTCGAGCTTTTGAACGACGTGAATGCATCGGAGAACGTCATGTCAACATTGAAGCCCTTCGCAATCATTCACCAGAATTTGGAAGATTAATTGACAAGCTTCTCTTCTTCAAGTCTGCCGATTCCTGAACTTCTAGGATATTGTTTGTATCGTGTGAGAACTTTACACGAATGCGAGACATCTTCAAGAAAATGAAAATGGGTCTATGTATTCTATACAACATCCTAGGAATGAAGATTAAAATCACACCGCAGTTAATTGGTGAAGTCCTTGAAATGGAATCTAGCACATCGGGGGTTAACTTTTTGAAAGGAAAAAGTTTGACAACTGCATGTGGCAAACGTGATCGATAGGATCTGTTTGGAAGGACTAAATCAGTTGACGGAAAAGTGTCAGATCCAAACATCTACGACTGGAGTACCGTTTTCTAAACTTCATAACTTATAACATTCTGCCCAACATGCAGACCAAGGTGTGAGATGGGAGCGACTGCTATTCCTATATCTCATAGGTCATCCCTCCGAGGCTATTGGATTAAACATGAATATTCCCTATATAATTTGGAACAGAATGTCAAGATACATTGTGCATCCTCACCCTTCTGAGCGACTTCCGTTTCCTCTACTCATCATGAGGATCTTAAAAAGGTTTGACATTGATGTAAGCTCAACATCATATCAGCACAGTTGTGGGATGATAGATGAATCAACAATTGTGAAGTCACTTCACAAATTACCTCATGTTATTGGCAAGAAACCTTGTGACGGCACCTCGGCCTCAACGTCTCGACAAGAACACGGCACAGATGATGAAGCATCATTGACTTCGATCTTCAAGTTGCAACAACAACTATCTGTCAAGCAAGAACAAATTTTGAAGGAACAACAAAGAATTGCCAATGAGCTTGAGATCACCACAGCAGCTCACATTACCATCACGAAGAAGATAAATTCAATGGACAAGCGAATGACAAAGATGTTCTACAAGATGGGTTGCACAAGTTCTGAAGACACAGATTCTGACGACTGATCATTTTTGACTAATTTTCTTTTCTTTTCTTTCTGTGCAGGATTTTTAGTCTTTAGTCTTATTGATACTTTTAGTTTAGTTCTCAGGTTGTGCATATTGATAAAATTTTGTTTACTCTCCTTACATATTGTAGCTCTTGCTACGTTTTGGCTTTCTTTTGTGACAAAAAGGGGGAGAGAGTTAGAGAGAACTTTGAACAATGAATGATGATTGTGAATATCAGCTTTGTGAAAAGGTAAGTATGACCTCAACTTCAACTTTGGTTTTCTCTTGTGATTTGTGGCATGCCTCTACTAACTATTTGACTAACTATTTGGGCATGTATATTACTAACAAGTTGATGTTGGACTAACATAATTTGACATTTGGTTCTTGAATGATTAGAAGATATGTTGGTGTTTAACTATGATTCTCTCACATATCTGAATTTTCAAATGTCATGATGAGAATAAACTCTATCTCTGTACTTGGTTTTGTATGTTTCAACTCTTGAGGTATCTAACGATTTGTTTGTCAAGAATGCTTTCTTTGTGCAGAGAGTACAGATGTCTAAGTCTAGAGTCTGTTTTAGGAGTTTATCTCATGTTTTAAATTTCTGGATCTCTTTGTAAATTTTTGTTGTATGGTGATAGCAACAAAAATATCTTTTTGAATTTTCTTTTGTGGATTTGTGTTTTGTCACGAAACCGCCAAAGGGGGAGATTGTTACGGAATTTGAGTTGGCGTATTTCGTGAATGTATTAAGTCTTGAAGATTGAAGATGAAGAAACTTTGGATCGTATACCTCAATCTCAAGAAAGAAGAATTCAAAAGGATCAGGTACGTTTAACTAAAGATTTTTGATGATCCGAATACTTCTTATAGTGTAGAAACACCTGGAAGAGGTTTTAATTGCTTAAACATCAAAAACTGGACATGGGACATGTTCAGGATCCGGATCGTGCTCGGCAATCCGGATCCCGAAGGGTGTTTGTTCATACACTGGTTCAATCCGGATCGCAGCCTCCTCTGATCCGGATCCCGAACACTGGTTTTACCTGTTTGCTTCCACGATCCGGATCAGGACTTGCAATCCGGATCCCGAACATGATGTTCTGGTAAAACTGTATGAACGATCCGGATCGGACTCTGTGATCCGGATCCCGAACAGCATTTTTCTGGAAATCGTCTTTCTTGCTTCTGCAATCCGGATCGCCAATTCCAATCCGGATCGCCGTCGGTAAATTTCCAGAAAAGGCAGTTTTTGATCCTATCTTCTTCCAATGGTTTCTAACCTATAAATAGGCCCTGTATTCATTTCTAGGGCATCGGCTATGACAATACATCGGCAAATTAGAAAAGATAGCCGAAAAGAAAAATCCACATATATAGAAGAAGAAAGGAAATCAATAGATTATTCTATGTTCTTCATCTATATTGATTGATTTGATTCTAGGTTTTCCATACTCACATTTTGAGTAGAATCAAATCAATGAATACTTAGATGGTATTTCCGATCTATCTTGATCTAAGTATTCGGCGGATCATCACCACCCAAAACAAACAACGATTTACCCCAAATCGGCGCGTGGACTCGCGTGGCCTTGTGGATTCAAGGTGCAACCGCTCTCGTGGATTCGGAGCGAGGTGCGTTCGTGGATTCGAAGCGTGCCATTGGGTGAAGACCGTGGATTCGGTCGGACGTCGTGGACTCGACGTTGGACGCTGTGGATTCAGCGTTGGGCGCGGATCGTGGATTCGAGAAGCGTCGTGGAGCGAGCGGGAAGATCTACTAGGAGCGTATGGTAAAAGGTTGAGTCGTCTGTGAGTACGTTATATCACCTTGTACGTGTGTTAATTCTAGTGGATTTCGCCGTGTTATCGGTCCCGTGGTTTTTTACTCCGGTTTGGAGTTTTTCCACGTAAAAATCTTGCGTGTTCTTTTATTTTTCCGCATTGGGTTTATTTGCGCAATGATTTTTGAGTGTTTATTGTTTACACCTATTCACCCCCCTCTAGGTGTTTTTTTCCCTATTTAGATCCTTATTAGTTAAACCCAACAACAATGTGGCCCAAGAAAGCACCTCCGAAGCCAAAACTCGCACTTTTTAAGTTTGGCATACACCTTCTTATCACGTAGAATCTGCAGCACTATCCTCATTGCTCCTCGTGCTCCTCATCGCTCCGGGAGTAAATCAGGATGTCATCATGAATACAACCACAAATCGATCCAATACGGCTGAAAAACCCGGTTCATCAATCCATGAATCAGCCTGGGGCATTGGTCAACCCGAACGGCATCACCGTAACTCGTAATCCATACCGGGATCTAAACGCCGTCTGGGAATGTCCTCGGCCCTCACCCTCAGCTGGTGGTAACCTGACTGGAGATCATCTTCGAAAACACGAGGCTCCCTGTAGCTGATCAAACAGTCATCAATCCGCGGAAGAGATACTTATTCCGGATGGTCACTTTGTTCAATTCCGGTAGTCCACACATAAGCGAAGTGTCCCATCCTTCTTCTTCACGAACGCACCGGCGCGCCCCACGGCGAAACACTGGGCCGAATGAAGCCTCTGTCCAACAGATGCAGTAGCTGGGCCTTCAACTCTCTCAGCTCGGCAGGCACCATCCTGTAAGGTGCCTTCGAGATTGGTGCGGTTCCGGGTACCACATCAATCACGAACTCAATCTCCCTCTCTGGCGGCATGGTCGACCTCTGGGGGAAACACATCGGGAAACTCGCGGACCACTGGAATATCCTCGAGTCCCCGTGCCGCCGTAGGCACTCTACAATCGTCGCCAGAAATGCAGTGCCTCCTCTACTCATCAACCGTCTGGCCCTCGCCGAAGAAATAGTCAGGGCCAAACAACGAACTCTGACAGCCCCGAAAGACAAACACCTCCTGCCCCGGCTCACGAGAGTAACAGTCTTCTCACGGCAATCAATAGTAGCAAATATCGACAACCAATCCATACCAGCACAACATCGAAATTCGGAGCTGTCGTTAGACGAGCAAGTCGGCCCGGCAGAATCCAGGGTCCCACTGTAACGGGGCAATCTCTATAGCACTCCTCAACATGCAGAACATGATCCGATATCTGAACCTCTAATGCATACAATAAGGAAGCTACCGCTATACCATGCAAGGATGCGAATGATCTACTGATGAAAAGTAGAAGCCCCGTATCGAAAAGAGCCCGAGCACGGACTGATGAGATCAGAATAATACCTGCGACGACCTGCTCTGCTGCTGAAACGTCCTCAACCTGAGCGGCATATACACGACCTCGGCGCCGGGGGACTTCGCTCTGGCTGTCGAAGAAGAGGAGGCGAAATCTGGCCTGCGTAAGCTGCTAGAGGATCGGCTGGCTGGATAGATGCCGTGTATTAGCTGGATGACGCGGCCCTGGACAAGCGCTCGTAATATGGCCACTGCCTCTCAACGCAAAACACCGGCCCGTCTCTGCGGCACTGAGTTGGCGATGGGGCCTCCACAGATAATGCACACCTCCGAGCGCTGCTGGCGAGACAGTCTGCTGGGATGACTGCTGCTGTCGCGGTGGTCCGACCTGCTGCTGCTTGCTGCTGTTCTGCCGGACGCCCCTCTCTCTGGCGTCCCTGGTGCCCCCGGCCCTGAGGTTGGAAACGCGGAGTCTCGGGGGTCCCTGCCTGCTAGACTGCCCCTCCTCCACAGAAAGCCTGGCGCTTCGCCCCAGAAGTCGCTACAGGGGCGGAGATACCTCAATCCATCACGGCCTCTCCACACTCCACATACAGCCTGCTCCATCGAGGCTCCACGGTCTGCATACGGGATGCGGACTCCTGTAGATGTCTCGACGAAGTCCTCTCTCGAACAATTAACACGATGGCTCTCCCCCCTGGCCACATGTGGCACACATGCCAAAAGCTGGTTGAATTCTGCTATGTGCATTTGCACCGGCCTATCTCCCTGGCGGAGATTCTTCAATTGCTCCTCCATTTGCTGTCGGACACTCTCAGAAAGAAGGCTCCCAGCAACATGCTCCCGAACTCGGCCCCAGGAAAGAAGCTGCGTCCCAGGTGGACCAGCTGGTCGCACACGCCGCCACCACGCCTCGGCGTTGCTCTCCAGAAAATGGTAGCCGAATAACCCGGAACCTCTCATCCCAAACAAGCTCTCGAAATGGCGCTCCATGGTAGTAATCCAAGTCTCGGCTGCCCAAGCTCAGCCTCATGCCGGAAAAGCGGGGTGGATCGAGCTGCCGAAATCTCATCAACAAATCGACAACCTCTCGCTGCTCTGTCGTAGTCAAAGATCCCGTCGCCCGGCCGGTGCCTACTCGAAACGGCTCA
>JAQOTM010000933.1:0-68770 GCA_029168755.2 Tillandsia fasciculata | reverse complement strand
TTAAAACATATCCACATATAAGGTGATCCACAAGCAACTAGAAATAGTATAAAGGGAAATGAGTCATAAATACGATAACCAAGAGTCCGACTACGATCCTCACGACGCAGTCCCACCGCCATCCCGGCTAACGCACCTAGGAATACCTGTCACGGAGTGGGTAAAGTCAGTGACAAACAAAGTAGATGTGTAACAATATCAAAAGGGATAAAACATACGAACGCGCCGATTACGCCATAACCTTTCGTTAAACACTTGCACATTAATTTACCCTGGGCACCATTCCCAGACCACTTGTCGGGGAGACTAAAGTCCCCCCCTCGTGCACAAACACCTACTTGATGCTTTTACCTCTCACTCGCGGTGCTGGTGTGACACCTCAGCTGGCGCGAAGAGGTCCCCGCTTGCACCATTACCTTTACGGGGCACACGGGTCATAAAGGACCACTTTTCCGGAAAAGTACACCCATGCGGAGGCCAATCCGCCTGTGTACGTGCAGCATCCGAAACCGGATCGCCAAGATTGGCGTGTACTGGGCACCGCGACCGCAGCCGCACAATTATTAGATAATTAACAACAATTGAAAGGTTAAACTATTCATCTACTTTGTTAGGTAAATTAAGGAGTACTTTTAATGATGATAGATGCACTTACAGCACCGGTTGCACTCATCGCAACCGTACCCACCTTATTGGAGAGAAATCGGAACACCAATGTCCTTCGCGCTCTCCCGCTGTGTACCCGGACCTAAGAAAAGTCCGCACAGATAAACTATGGTCAAAACACACACTAACACCTTAAAACAGAAAAACCCCCACCTTACAATTTGACGGAATTTGTCCGGCATCGTTCGATGGTCAAACCGGACTACAACCCGCACCGCCGTCGCCGCCCGTCGGAGCCCCGCGCGGCTCGAACCCGCGCGGCGGGCTCCGCGGGCGGTGCCCGGCGCGCGCGCCCGCGCGGCGCCCGCGCGGCGCCCGCGCGGGCGGAGCCCCGCGCGGCGCCCGCGCGGGTGCGGGCCCGCGCGGCGCCCGCGCGGGTGCAAGCCCGCGCGGTGCCCGCGCGGGCGGAGCCCCGCGCGGCGCCCGCCGCGGGGCGCGGTGGGCCCGCCGGGCGGGGCCCGCGCGCGCGCACCGCGCGCGGGGTGCCGCGCGGTGCCCGCGCGGGCGGCGGGCCCGCGCGGCGCCCGCGGGGTGCCCGCGCGGGCACGGCCCGCGCGGCGCCCGCGCGGCGGGCCGCCCGCGCGGCGCCCGCCGGGCCGCGCGGCGCCCGCGCGGGTTGCCCGCGCGGCGCCGCGCGCGGGTTTGCCCGCGCGGCGCTCCGCGCGGTCCCTTCGCGCCTTCACCGTTCGCGATTTTTCTTTTTATTTTATTATATTTTACCTAGCCGTTCGCGGTCCTCCTCCCCTTCTCCGTCGGGTCCTTCCGCCCTTGCCGTCCGCGTCGCGACGACGGGGACGGCGTCGGTGGCGGGGACGACGGGGGAGTCCAGAACTAACAACAAAAATAGATAGGAAAAATCCAAATAATTTTCTAAAAATTATTTGCTCACCGAGGATCGTTGGGAAGGTCGCCCGGTCTCACTTTTTGCCTTCGGGTCGGCGTTTGGGGCGATCGGCTCCTCCCCTTTTTCCTTCTCCTTTCCTCCGGTTGGGGTTTCGGCACGTACGAAAGAGGAGGGTTTGAGGAGGCGGAAAATCGAAATAGGGTTTCGCTCGGTGAGCGGGGAAATAAATAATCCCTGTTATGGATATATCCAATTTGTAAGTCCGCACCGTCAAAAACCCCTTTCGGGTGTTTTGACTCTGATTAATTAATTCGTTAATTAATTAATCCCTACCGATAACCCTATTAGTTAATTGTTTGATTATTATCCTCACCGTCGATCCCCATATTTAATCGTTTGATTTCTTTATTTACGTACGTAGGAAACCCATAATTCCCCGTTTCTGTTTCTCAAGAAAATATCCGACTGACGGGATATTTCTCACCTTTAAATCCTGACCACCGATTATTTGATTACCTTTATCAATTAATCTTGGGGAATCAAATTCCCAATTGGATTCAAATTACCCGGATATTTGAATCTTTAATATCCAAATCCCAGTCGCCGATTATTTAACCACCTTTATTAAATAATCAAGGGAAATCAAATTCCCAACTTAAATATCCGGACTTTATCTCTTATCCAATCCACGAGATAAAATCCCACCAATTTAAATCCCTTAATAAAATATCCTGATTTTTATCTCTTATCTAATCACGAGATAAGAATCCCACCAATTTAAATCCCTTAATTAATTCGTACGTAGGAGGATTTAAATTCCGTCACCGGATAATTAATTAATTAATTAATTATCCTTACGAGATAACCCACCTTATCTATTACGGGTGCAAGATATTTTGCACGGTTTCCGATGCGTGACTAACTACCGCATCGCTAAGGGTCCCGTTCCGGGAGATCCCGGTATCGGATTTCGAATCCGATCACGCCGTCGGTCATCGCTTTTCGCGCTCTATCGCAGGAAAATACACACACCCTGCCCGGCCGACTTTTCAAAATTAAATAAATTTTATTTTGCTTAAGGCCTAAGCGATTACATGTGAGTTCGAAAATACCCCGAAGGGTCGGGTCACTACAGTAAGTTCCGGCTGTGAAGCATAACACGTGCCATTTCCTGTACGACCCTGTTTTTGCGCTCGACTACACCATTTTGTTGAGGTGTGTAAGGTGCAGAGAATTCATGTTTAATGCCATTAGAAGTGCAAAAATCAATGAATTTGGAATTTATGAATTCCCCACCTCTATCACTCCTAACTCGAGTAATCCTATCATTCTTTTCAGTCATAATACGATTGCAGATTTCGAGAAAAGAATCAAAGGTATCAGCTTTTTCTTTTAAAAATGCTACCCAAGTATATCTAGAAAAATCATCAACCAATAAGAAAATATACCATTTACCTCCCAGAGATGGTTGACGAGTTGGCCCCATTAAATCCATATGCAAAAGTTCCAAAGGCCGTTTTGTACCTATGTGGTTCAAGTTCTTGTGTGCAGTCCTAGACTGTTTTCCCTTTTGGCAACCGCCACACACAAGGTTTTGTTCAAAAGAAAGTTTCGGAACCCCCTTGACCACATCTTTGTTTGAAATTCTAGCAAGTTCCTTAAAGTTTATGTGACCTAGCCTTTCATGCCAAAGTGTTTCATTTTTCAAAGATGCTAGGTTACATTTTTCAGAAATCTTAGAGGAACTACATAACAATTGTTTTCTGATCTAACCCCCTTTAAAAAGAAAGCATGGTTCATGTCAGTTACAGTGCATTTATCAGATGAAAAATTAACTGAATAACCACTATCACAAAGTTGACTTATGCTTATGAGGTTAGTCTTAAGGCCATGAACAAATAACACATTGTTTAGAACCGGGCCATCTGGAATAGCTACCGTTCCCTTTCCAACAATTTTGGAAGACCGACCATCTCCGAAAACAACAAGTCCTCCGGAGTTTTTCTCAAATGTTTGAAAACAGTTTTTATCACCGGTCATATGACGGGAACACCCGCTATCCAGATACCAAGACGAACTATCATATGCATGCAAGGAAACATTGGTAGCAAGACAGGGAAAATTTCACCTTTGCGCACCCAAACCTTTTTGGAGTGCGTCGGTAATGATCGTGAAGTTGATTTCCTAGGTGAGAGCGTCTTGCTTGAAGAATTGCTGCTCCTTGATGATGTCGTCTTGAGCGGTGTACTACCAAGGCTCTTTTCCTTCAATTGAGTTGCAGTTGATTTTCGAGGAATAGCCTTTTTGGTAGTCATTGCAAGAGGTGCTTGAGGTGTGCGTTTGGCTTCCGTCTTGCAATTTCTCCTTATGTGCCCTGAAATGCCACAACGAAAACATACCTTAGGTCTTGACGATCCCGAGGAGGATGTAGTAGGCTTGTTGTCGTTGCTTGTCGTGAATTCCGGTGTCGGAGGAGGAGATACCGACTGAGGCACAAATACTGTCCCACTCGAACTTGGAATGTCTCCAGTTTGAGTGTATCCGAGGCCGAACTTATTTCTTTGACCAAGACCAAGAAGTCTGTCCAACTTACTCCTTCCAGAAGAAAATCTCTTTAAGTCATCCTTCAGTTGGCGTATGGTCTCCGTCATTTCCAATTTTTCCTGTCGAGCCTCGCCGTTGAGCTTCAAGAAGTAATTCGCTTTGTTCACCATATCCATATAATTCTTCTCGAGTTGCTCATTGGACTCTTGAAGGGAAACATTTGTTTTAATCAGATTATCCCTTTCCACTTCAAGATCGGTTGAGAGAGAGGTTACCCTTTTTACTTCTTCTTCGAGATCCTGCAATCTCCCTTTCAACCCCTTGTTTTGCTTAGCCAGTTTCTTTGAATCCCTCAAAAGTCTATGGTAGGCTAGAGCAAAATCTTCACCTTCCGAATCATCTGATTCATCGTCCGTTGCAATCTTTTCAACAGTGAGGAGTTGGACAAGGAATCGGATGTACTTGCCATTAAGCACATGAAGGGTGAAGATGTAGTGGACGCGTGGAAAGCTGTCGCGTTGTCTTCTTCATCACTTGAGGATGACTCATTTGACGTGGAGTTGTCATCCCAAGTAACGACTTGCATCGCTTTCTTCTTTGCCGGATTCTTGTTGGGACACTCCGTTGCAATGTGGCCGTAGCCTCGACATTTGAAGCACTGAACTTGTCCCTCTGAACTTTTCTTATCCTTTGAGAAGTTCTCTTGCTTTCTTGACTTGTAGCTTGAAGAACCCTTGCCTTTCTTCGACTTTCCGAAGGATGGAGTTTTGCTTGGATTACCCCTTCGAAAGTTGCGGCGAAACTTCCTTGTCAAGAGAGCGAGCTGCTTCTCAAAGTCCTCCATAGAAAGGTTCTCGTCGTCGTCCGAGGAGGATGAATCCGCGTCTTCTTCTTTAGTTGATTTCAATGCGTAACCTGAAGACTTAGAAGAGGATGCCTTTCCAGAAGAATAGTTAGTAGGAAATGTCATTTCATAAGTTTGTAAAGCACCTACTAATTCTTCTACACGCATTTCGTCCGGGTGTTTAATTGTTTCAATGGCTGCGACCTTCGGGCGAAATCGTTCAGGAAGAGTTCTTAGAATTTTTCTTACAACTTTAAATTCTGGAATCTTCTCTCCCAAGTTAGCACATGAGTTTACGATGTCTTGCAATCGTGTGTAATAGTCAGTGAAAGATTCATTCTCTGCCATAGAGATAGAGTCAAACTTGCTCGTAAGCATTTGCAGTTTCTGAATCTTCACTAGGTTAGTTCCCTCATGCGTAACTTGAAGAACATCCCAGATTTCTTTCGCAGTCTCACATGCCGAGACGCGAGAGAACTCAGTTTGTGACAAAGCATTAAATAGAGCATTAATTCCTTTGCCATTGTAAGAAGATGAATCTATCTCTTCCTTGGTCCATTTCGACCTAGGTTTTAAGGTGCGAACATCATCTAAAATTTCAGTTGGATTAGACCATCCTAATTCAATTGATTGCCACACCCTTTCGTCGATGGAAATTAAAAAGGCTTTCATCCGCACTTTCCAGTACGCATAATTTGTTCCATCAAAGAAAGGGGGTCGATTGATGTTTCCACCTTCAACCATTGTTTACAACCCTATTCCCTCTCTGATACCACTTGTTGGGTTATAAGTAATTGGATCTAAATAGGGGAAAAAACACCTAGAGGGGGGTGAATAGGTGTAAACAATAAACACTCAAAAAATCATTGCGCAAATAAACCCAATGCGGAAAAATAAAAGAACACGCAAGATTTTTACGTGGAAAAACTCCAAACCGGAGTAAAAAACCACGGGACCGATAACACGGCGAATGTCACGCCCCGGGTGTAAACCAGAACCCGGGCCCGTCTACAGATCCGCCGTGCATGCGGTATTTCCCACATACACGAAGCGTCGGTAACCTGCTCAGATAAGAAATAATAATAAAAGAGCATAATAATCAGAGCTAAATAAAACTACTGTATCTCAGACAGATGCTGGAAGTAAAAGGTACAACAGTAAAATAAAATACAGATGTCTCTCCCAGCTCACTACTATAATACAAACAGCTGGCAGAAGCCAGTCCCCAAAAAGAAATACAAAAACACTATCTGAGAAGTCCTGGTACCCAAAATCTCCAGCTATGACCCTCGGTGGCTCTCTATCTAGTCCGCAATTCGCTTACCTCGGTCAGTTGCTGACGGCCCAGCAACTCCCACTGAGGACTCTGCAAAACAAGGGGAAAGAAAGAAACAAGAAAAACAATGGGGGTAAGTACTACTATAAACAGTAGCCTCCCCTAGTGGGTAAAGCCTCAGCTCAGATATGCCCACCAGGTGCTCAGAGGCGAAAAAGGGAAAGGAAAAGAAAGGAGATGCAGATAAATAAAGCAACTGATAAAGTGCTATCCCTAATATGCCTCTATATGACCAACCAATAAGGATGGAGAAAGTGATGCATCAGAATCAAGAAGCCTGTCATAATGACCCAATCTGACAGCCAGTGAACACTGGCACTGCCTGCTCTGCTGTCGAACTCAAGAAACCAGCATGGTGCCCGGCGCTCACACCGTGGAAAGCAGCAAGGTGCCCGGCGCTCTGCACCGTGGAAAGCCTACTCCGGAGTGGCACTCGAGGGGAGCGACCCACACGAGTAAAATATCACTGTATCAAGCATCTCTGTAACCACTGTCTCATAATAGCAGGACTGGATCGAGACTCAAGAAGTGGGAACAACCCTCCACTAAAGAAAGCCCGATCCCCAAAACACCCAATCTGATGCAATAGTACAAACCGGTCAACCACCCAAGATCCGTGGTCGCCGCAACACCCTGCCATACCCCAACCTGTCCCAAATCCCCAATACCTGACTACACTGTCCAACATACGCTCGAACCTGAGCGACTAAGCCGCTAATGTCCATAATAGGAGAAGAAAAGAGTAAATGCATGGTTTCTCCTAAGTCAAGTCCCAAAATAGTGTAGCAGTAAAAGATGACAATAATTATGTGACCAATTTAATCATGCAGTGTTCCAATATTTTGTCCAATTTCCAAGTATAACAGTTTGAAGTGACATAAGCTAGGGTGACCGTCTCACATGAACAAACATCAGTTTTGCAGTCCTCTATTTCTATTTGTCTCCAAGTATACAGTCCAGAATCAATAAGCGATTAAATCGAGTGATTAATCTAACAATAATTTATTAGAGATCTGATAACCAATAATCAATTTCCTAGAGCATGCAAGTCTACCAATCAACACATTTAGCATTGTCATAGCAAGGGTACTCTGATATTCCTAGTGGGCATACAAAGAGAGGAGTACAACAACCACCCACCTGAAGCGCAACTGTCCAAACTCGTACAGTCAGAAAATACCAAAATTCCAAATCCTCGCTCCCACAATTTTAGCACACCCGCAACACTCCTGGTACATCAAGAAATCCACTAATTACACTAGACTCCCAAATTCAGCACTTATAACCACATACAATCACGAGTACCAAACTGTCAAATTATCACCTGCAGAAATGTCCAGAAAATTCCAATAAAAATATCACGGCGATCCTTGCGTCGATAGCTTCGAAACGGTACCTTGCACGCCCAAATCGGAGTTCGGTAAGTCAAGATAAAAATTCGGCAAGAGGGCACTCTCATACAACAATCTGTATTAAGGACTGATTACTGTTCACAGAGAAATCATTAATTCTCACCTCGAAAGAAAATTCACAAAAATCCAATAAAAATACGAGCGCGTTCCTTGCGATCCGTAGATGAAAAAGTTGTATAAGCTCGTTTCCGTCAGACGCTCGTGCGCAAAGATATGGCCAAAATACTCCGCTGCTGTCAAGGAATTCCATACAGAAAAAGGGGTCACTTTTGCCTCGAAATCCGTGCCAAAACCTCGAAACGGGAAAGCGCGACCAAAACGAAAGATGAAGTCCTACCTCTTAGGAGTCCACTGGTGCAAGAATCACAGGAAAATGATGTCGGGGTAGCCCAGGGGAGCAAAAATACGATCGCTGCGCCGAAGAAGAACACTAGGAAGCAACGTCGCGCCGCACCGTAAAATGGGGAACCTCGGGATTCGTGCCTCCAAAACTCTTGAAACTTGGCAGGGAGATCAAGCACAAAGAGATGAAAATCTTTGCTTGAAAGGTGCTTGGGCTGAAGAGGCTCGGTTTGGGAGAAAAACCCCAAAAGAGTGAGCTCGGATTGGCTTAAATAGGCTGAGGGAAAAAACAATTGGATTAATACCCAACGAGTCCCCACTTTCGGGCGCCCGGCCCATTTCGGGCGCGCACAGTGCGGCCCGGCCCAGAACTTCCGGGCGCGCACAGTGCGGCCCGGTCCACCGCGCAGCCCAGTCCACCACTCCCTCAGACCCCGCTGCACCCGGAGCACCAGAGCCCGCCAATGGCCGCGCGACACGTGGCCCGGCAACCCGTGCACCGCGCACGTCGCGCCGTGGACCGCGCACGTCGCGGCTGACCCGGGCGTACGGCCACCTGCCCCGGTCACCATCTCAGCCGGTTGCGTGGACCGGGAGCACAGAACCGGACCAACAAGGCCTCGCCACGTGGCACCGCCTGGTGCACGCGCGCCGCCGTGGACCGCGCGCCTGCCCGCGCGCCCGGGCGCCTGCCCGCGCCCTGCCCGCGCCGCGCGCCGCCGCCTGCCGCCTGCCCGAGGCCGCGCCGCCGCCGCCGGCCGCCGCCGGCGATCGCCGGCGACACTGTTCCGGCGTGAACAGTACCCGCAAGCTCAAAAATGACAAGTAAATAGCCCATCTTGACCGTTTTCGCGCGCTGATTCCAAAAACGAGGTCCGTTTTGCCAAATTCCGCCTCCAAAATTTGCCGGAGGCTCCCGCAAGCGCCGAAAACTGCCAAAACTTCCGGGAGTCCGCTTTTGGACATCCGGACTCAGAATTGGGCAAACAAAAAGCCAATCTCAAGTGTTTTTCCGCGCTGAATCCAAATCCATCCTCCGTTTGGCCTAAATCCTTTTCTAAAATTCGGCAAAAGCAGCCGAAGGCCAAAACAGCTAACCAAAGCTCACAGGGTCCATCTGTGGCATCCCTTTGATGCACTATGGGCCAGATACACCATCAACAGGTGTTTAAACAGTGGATTCACGGGAAAAAGCTGCATGGGGGTTCGGGTCCTACATCCTCCCCCACTAAAAAAAGTTTCGTCCCCGAAACAAAGATAAACAAAGCAGACGTACCTCAAACTGCGGCCTCGAACAAGAAGGGGTAGGCATCTCTCATCTCTGTCTCCAGCTCCCATGTAGCCTCTCGCTCCTCATGATTGCTCCACAGGATCTTCACATATGGAATGGCCCGATTGCGCAATTCCCTCACCTCACGAGCAAGAATCCGCAACGGGCGCTCCTCGTAGACCAAGTCCTCGCCGATCTCCAACGAAGTGAAGTCAATCACGTGCGACGGGTCAAAAACATATCTCCTCAGAGCTGAGACGTGGAAGACATCATGAACTCCGGCCAGGCGCGGGGGTAAGGCAACTCTGTATGCCACAGGACCAACTCTGTCAAGTACCTCAAAGGGTCCAATAAAGCGGGGACTGAGCTTCCCCCGTACTCCAAATCTCCGGACCCCTTTCGAGGGCGAGACCTTCAAGAAGACATGATCACCAACCTGAAACTCCAGGTCTCGCCGTCGAGTATCTGCGTAGCTCTTCTGACGACTCTGGGCTGTCTCAAGATGCCGGCGAATAATCCTGACTTTTTCCTCTGCCTCCAAAAGTAACTCCGGTCCCAAAGTCCTCCTCTCACCCACGTCACTCCAATATAAGGGAGACCGACACTTGCGTCCATACAACGCTTCAAACGGAGCCATCTGGATGCTCGCCTGATAGCTGTTGTTGTACGCGAACTCAACCAAAGATAAGTGCCGGTACCACCCTCCTCCAAAATCCATAACGCACGCTCTAAGCATATCCTCGAGGGTCTGTATGGTGCGCTCTGACTGCCCATCGGTCTGTGGGTGGAAAGCGGTGCTAAACCTGAGCTGAGTCCCCAATGCAGAATGCAAACTCCCCCAAAAGCGTGATACGAATCTCGGGTCCCGATCTGACACAATCGAAGCAGGTATACCGTGAAGCCTCACTATCTCATCCATATATAACTGTGCCAAATACTCCAATGACCAAGTCATCTGAACCGGTAAGAAGTGCGCCGACTTGGTGAGTCTGTCAACAATAACCCAGATCGCATCTGCCCCGCTCTGCGCCCTCGGCAATCCAGTGACGAAATCCATAGTGATGTGGTCCCATTTCCACTCGGGAATTGGAAGACTCTGCAACTTGCCAGCAGGGACGCGATGCTCTGCTTTCACTTGCTGACAAGTTAAACAGTGAGCTACGAATCTCCCAATGTCCCGCTTCATTCCGGGCCACCAAAACTGTGCCTTGAGGTCCTTATACATCTTAGTACCTCCAGGATGGACGGTATAAGGTGTATGGTGGGCCTCCCTCAAAATCTGATCTCTAATCTCCTGATCCATAGGCACACACACTCGGTCCCTGTACCGCAGTACTCCCGAGCTATCCACAGAAAAATCCCCTGTCTGATCCGCCTGAAGCTGCGTCCTGATCCTCGTCAAGTGGGGGTCCTCACTCTGAGTGTCCCTGATCCTCTCCAACAGAGTGGGCTGCAAGACCATAGACATAAGTCTAGCAGAGACCCCAGGGGATACTACCTCTAGCTGTAATCGCCTCATCTGCTCGACCAACGGCGCCTGCTGCGAGATCAATAAGCTCAGACTCGTCCTCCTGCTCAAAGCATCCGCCACAACATTGGCCTTGCCGGGGTGATAAAGGATACTCAGATCATAATCCTTTAGCAGCTCCAACCACCGGCGTTGCCTCAAATTCAGCTCCTTTTGGGTGAACAGATACTTCAAGCTCTTGTGATCAGTATATATCTCGCAATGCTCACCATACAAGTAATGCCGCCACAGCTTCAGAGCAAACACCACCGCTGCCAACTCCAGATCATGAGTAGGGTAATTTTTCTCATAGTCCTTCAATTGCCGTGAAGCATAGGCAATCACCCTACCCTGCTGCATCAACACACACCCCAGACCACTATGTGAGGCATCACTGTAAATCACAAATCCTTCCCCCATAACTGGGAGGGCAAGGATTGGAGCGGTCATCAATCTCTGCTTCAGCTCCTCAAAACAGCTCTGGCAAGTCTCGCTCCAAACAAACTTAACTCCTTTCCTGGTCAGACGAGTGAGGGGAGAGGAAAGCTTCGCAAAGCCTTCCACAAAACGCCGATAGTAGCCCGCCAAACCAAGAAAGCTCCGCACCTCAGTGATAGTCGTCGGCCTCGGCCAATCTCGAATAGCATCCACCTTGGCCGGATCCACCGCCACTCCAGCAGCTGAAACAACATGACCCAGAAAAGCAACCTCCCGGAGCCAAAACTCGCACTTTTTGAACTTAGCATACAGCTTCTTCTCTCGCAGAAGCTGTAGCACGGTCCTCAAGTGCTCCTCGTGCTCCAAATCACTCCGGGAGTAGATCAGAATATCATCTATAAACACCACCACAAACCGGTCCGAAAACGGCTGAAAAATCCTGTTCATCAAGTCCA
Source organism: Tillandsia fasciculata (assembly GCA_029168755.2). NCBI lineage: Eukaryota > Viridiplantae > Streptophyta > Magnoliopsida > Poales > Bromeliaceae > Tillandsia > Tillandsia fasciculata. The sequence continues at coordinate 57,112 of JAQOTM010000933.1, read as the reverse complement.
TGAATGCGGCAGGGGCATTTGTCAACCCGAAAGGCATCACAGTAAACTCATAATGCCCGTACCGCGATCTGAAAGCCGTCTTGGAGATGTCCTCGGCCCTCACCCTCAGCTGGTGGTAACCGGACTGCAGATCAATCTTCGAGAACACCGATGCTCCCTGTAACTGTCACGCCCCGGGGTCGAAACTGCGACCCGGGCTCGCCAACAGATCCGCCATCTGTACGGAAACTGCCGTACAGACGAAGCGTCTAACCTGCAGAAAGAAACATCTACAGTAAACAGATATCAGAGAGCTGAAAGTAGACTACTAAAAACTGAAATCAAACACTGTACAACTGAAAATAAAACCATATCCATCTCCCAAATACGATCGTATACAAAGTCCTCTGATACAAAACTCAAAAGGGAGGTATCTCCAATGAATACATCAGTGTACAAACTCTCGATACAAGAATATCCTCACTACAACAGTCTCTCAAACTGTAAAAGTAAAATACAACTCTATACCTCTCTACAAAGGTCTCTCAACAGAGGAAGAAGAAGTAAACCATCAACCGAAGCTCTCCTCTGAAGGGGGTACCGCTACACTCCAACGACGGGTAGGGAACTAGCTCGCGACTCCCTCGCCTCGGCCAGAAGGATCAGCAACAGGAGCACAGGAACAGAAGAAGAAGTCCCTGGGGAAAAGACACCACGACGGGTGTGAGAACTACTTCCCACAGTAGTTCTCAGTGGGTGCCGTCAACAAGTCCAACGGTCTGCCCACCAAGTCTACCAGAGGTAAAGATAACAGGTAAAGAAATCTGAACAAGAAAAGCTGGAACTACTCTACAGCTACCATGCCTCTATCTAGATACTCAAAAGTGGAACAGATGAAAGTAAATGAGACCACTCGCACCCAAGGTGCTCAATCGTCCCAATCGAACTGACTACCTCAAAGGTTCAGTCAAGCCCGCGCCTGTCGACTAGGAACGCTCCTGCCCACTACCACACATCCACATGAGGACGGGATTTACGTGGGGCGTCCTGTCCGACTAACTCATCCCTCGCGCAAAACTGCCTCAACAGGCCAACCATCGCATCCACTGCGGCATCTCAGGGGCGCGGCCCCAACTGAGGAAAACGGCGCGGCATAGAGTAATCAACATTGGCATATGCAGGCTATAGTCTAAATCCACGCTCACTCTCAGAACGGTAGGACTCAAGATCCCCAAATATCTCGCACAACAGTCGGAGCACTCTCGACGACTCAGCTGATCGGCTAACTCGAAACACGAGACACTAGCCTCTCCAACAGCTCGCAGCACAAAGCTCACTGGCTGGAGATACTCCACAGCCAGGAACGACCCACAACTCAGGGTAACAAAACAGGTCGGACAACACTCAACGACCTGGGACCACCGTCAACCCCAACGGTTCCCAACAAGACGGACCGGAAGATACTCGACGGCCCGGGACTACCGTCTACTCAACGGCTCCCTCCCACGACAGTATAAAAGGGAAACAAGACCTCTCGGGACTACCGTTTACCCAAACGGCTCCCCGCACAGATAAGCAACCCGCTACAACTACCAGACTCCACTCTGCTCCCAAGCAAGAGTGCAAAAGCATCCCACACTAAAAGCAAGTCCCGACCTCTCGGCCCACTACCCGGGCGAGAAAACACTATGTCCAGGGACGAAAGAACAGTGTGGATGTCTAAGCATAAATAACCCTAGCCCAAGTGAGGGTTTTCTACTGGTCTGGTTACACATGCAACATATGACGGGGGTGCTAGGTCAAGTTCCAAGATAACTATATTAACAGATAATAAAAGGAATAACAATTCCTACAATATAGCATGCTACACAATGAAATAACTATCATGCATAGTCCTACATCAGTAGAAATACTGTACAGTCCATAAAACTTGGAGATAAGGCCACCCACCTCGATTTGCCACCAATTGCTCGTAGACACTTGCAATTGGCCTCCACGCGATCCGCACGCAACGGGGCACGCCGCCGGAGTCCGCACGCAAAACGGAGCACGCCGCCGGAGTCCGCACGCAAAACGGAGCGCGCCGCCGGAGTCCGCACCAGAAACGGAGTCTGCACATACAACGGTGCACGGTGTCAGGATCCGCACGCAAAACGGGGTCCGCACGCAAAACGGTGCACGGTGCCGGATCCGCACGCAAAACGGTGCACGGTGCCGGGATCCGCCCGCAAAACTGGGTCCGCACGCAAAACGGTGCACGTTGCCGGAGTCCGCACGCAAAACGGTGCACGGTGCCGGGATCCGCCCGCAAAACGGGGTCCGCACGCAAAACGGTGCACAGTGCCGGAGTCCGCACGCAAAACGGTGCACGGTGCCGGATCCGCCCGCAAAACGGTGCACGGTGCCGGGATCCGCCCGCAAAACGGGGTCCGCACGCAAAACGGTGCACAGTGCCGGAGTCCGCACGCAAAACGGTGCACAGTGCCGGAGTCCGCACGCAAAACGGTGCACGGTGCCGGGATCCGCCCGCAAAACGGGGTCCGCACGCAAAACGGTGCACAGTGCCGGAGTCCGCACGCAAAACGGTGCACGGTGCCGGGATCCGCCCGCAAAACGGGGTCCGCACGCAAAACGGTGCACAGTGCCGGAGTCCGCACGCAAAACGGAGCACGGTGGGTCAATAACAGTCTAAAAGGACATTCCAAAAACTGTACAAAAATACAGTAAAATACAAATGCGGGACTTACTCGACCGCGCCGCCGCCGCCAAATCGCTTCCATCGGAAGCCTTGCGCGTTCCACGAGGCCCGCGACGCAAAACGGCACCTCCCACAACCTCTTCCCTCACTCTCCCTCACTCTCGGGCTCCTCAGAAGAAAGAAAGGGAGAAAAATGGCGCTTGCGGGGAGGAAGAAGAAGAAGAAAAGAGAAAGGGAGAGGGAGGCGGGTCCATGGTGCACCGGTCCACGGTGCACCGGCCGGTCCACCGCACCCGCCCGGTGCACCCGGTCCGAGCAACGCGGCAGCGGGCCACGTGGCCGAATCCCCGCACGCCACGCGGGCGCGCAGCTCACGCGCCACACGGGCGCGTGACACCGCGCTGCCCACAGGCGCGGGACACGCGCCCGTGACACGGGCGTGCGCCCCAGCGCCCGCGCGGGCGCCAACGGGGGTCCGCCACGTGGCGGCCCCCCGTTGGCCCGCGCAGGGGTGCGCCTGCGCACCTGACGCGCGCAGAGGCGCGTCCCGTCACGCGGTCTCCTCGGGATCCGAGCCACGCACGCCTCGACTTGCGTGCCGCGCATGCCTCGATTTGCGTGCCGCTTCGCCTCGAAAAGCGCGCACACCTACCGGGCTCCAAAACCAACAAATAAATAGTCCATTCTTAGCGATTTCGCGCGCTGAATCCAAAAACGATGTCCGTTTTCCCAAATTCTCGCCCGAAAAATTGCCGAATGTCCACTCGATCCGATTTCCGCGCCGGGTCCATTTTTAAAGTCCGATTTGCCAAAATCCAACTCTAAAAATTCCCGAAGGCGATCGGAGAGGTAAACTTTTATCCGGACTTCACCCGGAGTCTAAATTTGACATCTGAATCGCGCGAAATCACTTCCAAACACCCGACGGGTCCTCCAACTTCCCACGGGGTCTCAATTTAAGCCCGAAGTCCACCACTTGTGTCCAAATTGCGCGCAACCCACGCAGGCCTCCAGTGATGCAAGCAAATCCCAAATTGCATCACAAATTCATTTCTTGGGCCCGACACGCGCACCAACACTCCCAACGGCCACTAACAGCTGCCCAACAACCAGCAACTCCTACGTCGGGGATTCCGGGACCTCACATCCTCCCCCACTAAAAGAAAGTTTCGTCCTCGAAACTAAATCAAGCCCATCAGGAGTCAAGAATACCATGGCTAGGTATCTAACAATACGCCTCCAGCTCCCCAAACTCCACTCGCTCCTCGTGATTACTCCGCAACAACAACAAGTACGGTATGACCCGATGTGCAATTCTCTCATCTCTCGAGCCAGAATTCGCAACGGGCGTCCATCGTACTCCACTAATCACGGATCTCAAAGGGCCAAGTAAAACACGGGCGAGGAAAACACATCCCTACTGAGCTGAGACGTGGAAAACCACAGGGCTCCTCACAAAGGCTGGGGGAAACGGGAAAACCACAAGTGTAACACGCACCAAACCACAACATGGTGCAAATCTCAACAAGACGACCCGCAGCATACCCGCACATTCATCCAATAAGGAAGGGAATCCAAAAAGTTGGGGTCTTCACTTGGTTACTCCCCGATCCGAACCCACTCGAGTGGACTACACAATTGCAGGCTACCATCAAAAGGGATCCTCAAAAGGCACAATCTCGTGCCGCAGTTGGTCGCTCAGCTCAACATGCTAGCAAAACCCCAACGGACCCTCGGGTCGAAGTCGATCCCTCAACTAAAAAGAACACCCTGACGGGAACAAACCGTCGGTGAACGGGACTGAAAACTGGCTCGCAAGGCAATCATAAAGCTGATGCCCAAACTCGCGATCAAAAGTCCGAAACATCCCCAAAAACTCTCACCGTTGTGTACCTACAACGTGGCATCACTGCCGTGCACCAACGGCGTGGCATCACTGCCGTGCATCAACGACGTGGCATCACCACCGTGTATCAACGGTGTGGCATCATCACCGTGTGCCAACGGTGTGGCATCACCACCGTGTATCAACGGTGTGGCATCACTGCCGTGCACCAACGGCGTGGCATCACCGCCGTGCATCAACGACGTGGCATCACCACCGTGTATCAACGGTGTGGCATCACCACCGTGTATCAACGGTGTGGCATCACTCAAGCATCAAGTCCTCAGATCCTCACAGTCCTATACCCTCGAAAAATTCCGGAGCGGAGGAAGGGCCAAAAGGTCAATAGGCAAAAACCAGGGCCCCAACTGCACAGGGCAGGACCAACAACACTCATCTATGTGTAACACGTGATCAGGTATCTGAACCTCACGGGCACAAGCTAAGGGTCCTATCTCAAGCCCATCCAGCAAAGCAAATGCCCTACAGAAGAAAAGAGTGCGATGCTCCGGTAACAAATAACGCTCAAGTGCGTGAAGGGGAGATAAGATTAAAAAACTGCCACCACGTGGCTAGCTGCCCCCGAATCCTCATCCTGTGCAACATAAGCGCTCTCGCTCGGGGGTGGTCGTCCGTCGGACTGCCGCGAAGAAGTGGCCCTAACTATCTGGCCACAACCTGTCGAAGCTCCGCCTGTCTGGAAGAGCGGAGGAGGAGGAGCCGAAGCTGCCAATGCGACTGATGACCCCGCTTTGGGACAAGACCATGATCTGTGCCCTGCCTGTGGTCACACTACGGCGCAGAATGCAGCCCACCACAAAAGACACAGTCATCCCGCTGCTGTTGCTTATGCATCGACTCTGGAGAACCTCCTGGTCTCTGTCTCCTCAAAGACTCACGACCCTCAGACTGGGATCGTGGCAGCCCCGGGGGTCTCGATCTATTCGACTGTCCAAACACAGGCGGCACTGGATGCCTCTCGCCGGAGCTGGTCCCTGGCGCTCCGTCTCTCTCTGACATGATCACTAATCCTCGGTCAACCCGCTAGGTATGCTCAATCGCTGCATCTAACGTTGGCACCCGCCGAGAATACACAAAGTGATAGCTAACCCGAGGCAGTCTTTTCTCAACTAGCTCAACCTCTTGGGCCTCAACCAGGCGACATGGGGTACACCGCTCGACAAATCGCAAAACTCGCGAACGTACTCCCAAAAGAGGTCGACTCCCCTGCTGCAGGAGTCTAAGATCCCCTGTCCAGTTTCTGCTTACACTGGCGGGTAAGAAGGCCCTGAGCCGCAAAGCATGAAACTGGTTCCAAGTCAACCACTGCGCTCCGGGTAGTCCAACAGGATGAACTCGACGCCACCAAATCTCGGCGTCCTGTCAGACCCTCTCAATCTCAGTACAGCAACCACCTGGTAACTCGACCAGGGCTGGTACCCACCTGGTAACCCGGCCAGGGGTATGTACCAATCTGGTAGCTCGGTCAGTGGAAAGTGCCCTCCTGGTAACTCGGTCAGGACATATGCCCACCTGGTAACTCAGCCAGGGACAATGTATCCATCTGGTAGCTCGGCCAGTGGAAAGTGCCCTCCTGGTAACTCGGCCGGGACATATGTCCACCTGGTAACTCAGCCAGGGACAATGTATCCATCTGGTAGCTCGGCCAGTGGAAAGTGCCCTCCTGGTAACTCGGCCAGGGAAAAATACCCTCCTGGTAACACAGCCAGGGAAAATGCCCTCCTGGTAACACAGCCAGGGAAAATATCCTCCTGGTAGCTCAGCCAGGGAAAAATGCCCTCCTGGTAACACAGCCAGGGAAAATATTCTCCTGGTAGCTCAGCCAGGGAAAAATGCCCTCCTGGTAACTCAGCCAGGGAAAATATCCTCCTGGTAGCTCAGCCAGGGAAAAATGCCCTCCTGGTAACACAGCCAGGGAAAATATCCTCCTGGTAGCTCAGCCAGGGAAAAATGCCCTCCTGGTAACTCAGCCAGGGAAAATATCCTCCTGGTAGCTCAGCCAGGGAAAATATCCTCCTGGTAGCTCAGCCAGGGAAAATATCCTCCTGGTAACTCGGCCAGGGAAAATACCCTCCTGGTAACACGGCCAGGGAAAATATTCTCCTGGTAACTCGGCCAGGGAAAATATCCTCCTGGTAACTCAGCCAGGGAAAATACCCTCCTGGTAACACGGCCAGGGAAAATATTCTCCTGGTAACTCGGCCAGGAAAAATATTCTCCTGGTAACTCGGCCAGGGAAAAATGCCCTCCTGGTAACTCAGCCAGGGAAAATATCCTCCTGGTAGCTCAGCCAGGGAAAAATGCCCTCCTGGTAACACAGCCAGGGAAAATATCCTCCTGGTAGCTCAGCCAGGGAAAATGCCCTCCTGGTAACTCAGCCAGGGAAAATATCCTCCTGGTAGCTCAGCCAGGGAAAATATCCTCCTGGTAGCTCAGCCAGGGAAAATATCCTCCTGGTAACTCGGCCAGGGAAAATACCCTCCTGGTAACACGGCCAGGGAAAATATTCTCCTGGTAACTCGGCCAGGAAAAAATATTCTCCTGGTAACTCGGCCAGGGAAAATATCCTCCTGGTCACACAGCCAGGGAAATTACCCACACAACTGGGATCGCCGTCACTCCAAACGGCTCCCACAACCACACCCCACTCATAGGCGAGAAGAACCAACTGACGCGGCAAAGATCCAAAAATCCCGATAGACTAGTGTCTAGAACCCCAATCAAACAAGAACAGACTCTAGGCTCAGCCTATCGTAGTCCTCGATCCTTTACCGTTCAGGGATTCGGCCCTTCTCGGTTAAAGTGGGGAACTACCACAACACACAAACTCCTGGGTCTCGCACTGCTCTGATAGCTCCGTCTCCCGCTGCTCGGGTGCTCATCAGGTGCGGGGTGTGTCCTATCAAACATGACGTCTCAGGGGTATCGCAATCCGCTGCACAATAACAAACGTCAGGACACAACAACCATACGACCCAATCCAGCGAAAGTCTGAGGCATGTCATCCAGTCCAACATTACGTTGTCAGCAGCCACATAACCGCTTAGGAAAGCAAACATGTCAATCACTCATCCCGACTCTTGGGAGAGGTAAAACTCAATCAGGACTCTCGCTAAAGTCACGACTCTCACGTAGTCATCCTAATATCCAACCACAAGCCTAGGGTTTCTAAGTCCACCACGACCTACAACCTAGGCTCTGATACCACTCTAATCTGTCACGCCCCGGGGTCGAAACTGCGACCCGGGCTCGCCAACAGATCCGCCATCTGTACGGAAACTGCCGTACAGACGAAGCGTCTAACCTGCAGAAAGAAACATCTACAGTAAACAGATATCAGAGAGCTGAAAGTAGACTACTAAAAACTGAAGATCAAACACTGTACAACTGAAAATAAAACCATATCCATCTCCCAAATACGATCGTATACAAAGTCCTCTGATACAAAACTCAAAAGGGAGGTATCTCCAATGAATACATCAGTGTACAAACTCTCGATACAAGAATATCCTCACTACAACAGTCTCTCAAACTGTAAAAGTAAAATACAACTCTATACCTCTCTACAAAGGTCTCTCAACAGAGGAAGAAGAAGTGACCATCAACCGAAGCTCTCCTCTGAAGGGGGTACCGCTACACTCCAACGACGGGTAGGGAACTAGCTCGCGACTCCCTCGCCTCGGCCAGAAGGATCAGCAACAGGAGCACAGGAACAGAAGAAGAAGTCCCTGGGGAAAAGACACCACGACGGGTGTGAGAACTACTTCCCACAGTAGTTCTCAGTGGGTGCCGTCAACAAGTCCAACGGTCTGCCCACCAAGTCTACCAGAGGTAAAGATAATAGGCAAAGAAATCTAAACAAGAAAAGCTGGAACTACTCTACAGCTACCATGCCTCTATCTAGATACTCAAAAGTGGAACAGATCAAAGTAAATGAGACCACTCGCACCCAAGGTGCTCAATCGTCCCAATCGAACTGACTACCTCAAAGGTTCAGTCAAGCCCGCGCCTGTCGACTAGGAACGCTCCTGCCCACTACCACACATCCACATGAGGACGGGATTTACGTGGGGCGTCCTGTCCGACTAACTCATCCCTCGCGCAAAACTGCCTCAACAGGCCAACCATCGCATCCACTGCGGCATCTCAGGGGCGCGGCCCCAACTGAGGAAAACGGCGCGGCATAGAGTAATCGACATTGGCATATGCAGGCTATAGTCTAAATCCACGCTCACTCTCAGAACGGTAGGACTCAAGATCCCCAAATATCTCGCACAACAGTCGGAGCACTCTCGACGACTCAGCTGATCGGCTAACTCGAAACACGAGACACTAGCCTCTCCAACAGCTCGCAGCACAAAGCTCACTGGCTGGAGATACTCCACAGCCAGGAACGACCCACAACTCAGGGTAACAAAACAGGTCGGACAACACTCAACGACCTGGGACCACCGTCAACCCCAACGGTTCCCAACAAGACGGACCGGAAGAACTCGACGGCCCGGGACTACCGTCTACTCAACGGCTCCCTGCCACGACAGTATAAAAGGGAAACAAGACCTTTCGGGACTACCGTTTACCCAAACGGCTCCCCGCACAAATAAGCAACCCGTTACAACTACCAGACTCCACTCTGCTCCCAAGCAAGAGTGCAAAAGCATCCCACACTAAAAGAAAGTCCCGACCTCTCGGCCCACTACCCGGGCGAGAAACACTATGTCCAGGGATGAAAGAACAGTGTGGATGTCTAAGCATAAATAACCCTAGCCCAAGTGAGGGTTTTCTACTGGTCTGGTTACACATGCAACATATGACGGGGGTGCTAGGTCAAGTTCCAAGATAACTATATTAACAGATAATAAAAGGAATAACAATTCCTACAATATAGCATGCTACCCAATGAAATAACTATCATGCATAGTCCTACATCAGTAGAAATACTGTACAGTCCATAAAACTTGGAGATAAGGCCACCCACCTCGATTTGCCACCAATTGCTCGTAGACACTTGCAATTGGCCTCCACGCGATCCGCACGCAACGGGGCACGCCGCCGGAGTCCGCACGCAAAACGGAGCACGCCGCCGGAGTCCGCACGCAAAACGGAGCGCGCCGCCGGAGTCCGCACCAGAAACGGAGTCTGCACATACAACGGTGCACGGTGTCAGGATCCGCACGCAAAACGGGGTTCGCACGCAAAACGGTGCACGGTGCCAGGATCCGCACGCAAAACGGTGCACGGTGCCGGGATCCGCCCGCAAAACTGGGTCCGCACGCAAAACGGTGCACGTTGCCGGAGTCCGCACGCAAAACGGTGCACGGTGCCGGGATCCGCCCGCAAAACGGGGTCCGCACGCAAAACGGTGCACAGTGCCGGAGTCCGCACGCAAAACGGTGCACGGTGCCGGGATCCGCCCGCAAAACGGTGCACGGTGCCGGGATCCGCCCGCAAAACGGGGTCCGCACGCAAAACGGTGCACAGTGCCGGAGTCCGCACGCAAAACGGTGCACAGTGCCGGAGTCCGCATGCAAAACGGTGCACGGTGCCGGGATCCGCCCGCAAAACGGGGTCCGCACGCAAAACGGTGCACAGTGCCGGAGTCCGCACGCAAAACGGTGCACGGTGCCGGGATCCGCCCGCAAAACGGGGTCCGCACGCAAAACGGTGCATAGTGCCGGAGTCCGCACGCAAAACGGAGCACGGTGGGTCAATAACAGTCTAAAAGGACATTCCAAAAACTGTACAAAAATACAGTAAAATACAAATGCGGGACTTACTCGACCGCGCCGCCGCCGCCAAATCGCTTCCATCGGAAGCCTTGCGCGTTCCACGAGGCCCGCGATGCAAAACGGCACCTCCCACAACCTCTTCCCTCACTCTCCCTCACTCTCGGGCTCCTCAGAAGAAAGAAAGGGAGAAAAATGGCGCTTGCGGGGAGGAAGAAGAAGAAGAAAAGAGAAAGGGAGAGGGAGGCGGGTCCATGGTGCACCGGTCCACGGTGCACCGGCCGGTCCACCGCACCCGCCCGGGTGCACCCGGTCCGAGCAACACGGCAGCGGGCCACGTGGCCGAATCCCCGCACGCCACGCGGGCGCGCAGCTCACGCGCCACACGGGCGCGTGACACCGCGCTGCCCACAGGCGCGGGACACGCGCCCGTGACACGGGCGTGCGCCCCAGCGCCCGCGCGGGCGCCAACGGGGGTCCGCCACGTGGCGGCCCCCCGTTGGCCCGCGCAGGGGTGCGCCTGCGCGCCTGACGCGCGCAGAGGCGCGTCCCGTCACGCGGTCTCCTCGGGATCCGAGCCACGCACGCCTCGACTTGCGTGCCGCGCATGCCTCGATTTGCGTGCTGCTTCGCCTCGAAAAGCGCGCACACCTACCGGGCTCCAAAACCAACAAATAAATAGTCCATTCTTAGCGATTTCGCGCGCTGAATCCAAAAACGATGTCCGTTTTCCCAAATTCTCGCCCGAAAAATTGCCGAATGTCCACTCGATCCGATTTCCGCGCCGGGTCCATTTTTAAAGTCCGATTTGCCAAATTCCAACTCTAAAAATTCCCGAAGGCGATCGGAGAGGTAAACTTTTATCCGGACTTCACCCGGAGTCTAAATTTGACATCTGAATCGCGCGAAATCACTTCCAAACACCCGACGGGTCCTCCAACCTCCCACGGGGTCTCAATTTAAGCCCGAAGTCCACCACTTGTGTCCAAATTGCGCGCAACCCACGCAGGCCTCCAGTGATGCAAGCAAATCCCAAATTGCATCACAAATTCATTTCTTGGGCCCGACACGCGCACCAACACTCCCAACGGCCACTAACAGCTGCCCAACAACCAGCAACTCCTACGTCGGGGATTCCGGGACCTCACAGTAACTGATCAAACAAATCATCGATCCGGGGGAGGGGATACTTGTTCCGGATGGTCACTTTGTTCAATTCCCTATAATCCACACACAACCGCAGTGACCCATCCTTCTTCTTAACAAACAACACAGGCGCTCCCCACGGAGAAACACTGGGTCTGATAAAGCCCCTATCCAAAAGGTCCTGAAGCTGGGCTTTCAACTCCCTCAACTCAGCTGGCGCCATCCTATAGGGTGCCTTTGAGATTGGTCCAGTTCCAGGAACTACATCAATCACGAACTCAATCTCCCTCTCCGGCGGCATCGTCGTCAGCTCTGGGGGAAACACATCTGGGAACTCTCGGACAATAGGGATATCCTCGAGTCCCAGTGCCGCCGTAGGCACCTCCACCACAGTGGCCAAAAAGGCAGTGCAACCCCTACTCATCATCCTCCTAGCTCTGGCCGAGGAAATGGTCGCTGCGAACAGCGTGCTCTGGCAGCCTCTGAAGATGAACTCCTCCTGTCCTGGCTCGCGAAGAGTCACCGTCCTCTCTCTGCAGTCGATAGTGGCGGAATACCGCGACAGCCAATCCATCCCCAACACCAAATCAAAATCATGGAGCTGCTGCAAGACAAGCAAGTCTGCAGGCAAAATCCAAGGCCCCAACTGCACAGGGCAAGCCACACAACGCTCCTCGACATGCAAAATATGATCAGGAATCCGCACCTCTAATGTATGTGACAAGGACTCTCTCTCTAAGTCATGCAGGGATGCAAATGCTCGACTAATGAAAGAATGAGACGCTCCAGTGTCGAATAAAGTACGAGCCCGAATACCAAAGAGTAGAATAATACCTGCCACCACCTGGTCTGCCGCTGAAGAATCCGCCAACTGGGCGGCATACACCCGCCCGCTCGGTGCTGGAGGTCGAGAATCCACAGGATGAGAAGTGGACGGCCTGCTCGCTGGAGCATAAGGCCGCTGAGCTGGTGGCCGCTGCTGCTGAGGGGGATATGGAGCCGATGCCGATGACGGTGCCGAGGAAGTAGAAAGGGGGCAAGTAGCTCGCACATGCCCTGGCTGTCCACAACGGAAGCATCGACCCCATCTCTGGTCACAAGTAATGGCGGCATGCTGACCTCCACAGAAAATACATCGGTCAGAAGATCGGGGCTGTCTCGGCTGCTGCTGCTGCTGTCTCGAGGACTGCTGCTGAGATCTCTGCTGCCCCTGCTGCGATCTCTGCTGCTGGTGCTGCTGCTGATGCGGCTGCGGTCTCTGGGGTCCCCCAGGCCCTCTCCTATCAGATCGCCCACGGCCATAAGACTGGGACTGCGGCGGCCGTGGCGGTCTCCAAGAGCTGGCCTGTCCCCCGTCCTCTGGGGCTGGTCGCTTCCTGTCGGAACTCTGCGCGACCGCGGCCCTCCGTCTGGCCACCTCCTGATCGCCTCTCTCCACCCACTGTGCATGCTCTGCGGCTGCCTCCAAGGTCTGAAATCTCTGAGCATGCACAAGTGTAAAAATCTCTGGACGAAGGCCTCCCTCGAACAACTCAACCTGGTGCGGACCGTCACGAGCGACGTAGGGCACACAGTTCAGCAACTCCCGGAACTCCTGAAAATAGGCCTGGGCCGGTCGATTGCCCTGCTGCAGATTCTTCAAATCGTCCTCCAATTTCTTCTTCACACTGGTAGAGAAATAGGTGTCCAACACCATCCGTCTGAACTCCTCCCAAGGTAACTGCCTGGTGATCCGGAACTCCAGTGGCTCAACTCGCTGCCACCAGAAATCAGCATCTCCGTCCAAACAGTGCACCGCCATGTGCACTCGGTACTTCGGGTCGATGAAGAAGTCCCGAAAAAGCTTCTCCATCGCAGAAAGCCAAATCCCAACAGCCCGGGGCTGAGCATCCCGCCCCGAGAATCTAGGTGGTCCCCGCTTAACAAATGCAGCGAGTCTGTCAGCAAAATCCCGCTCCTCCTCCGCAGTCAAGGGCTGAAATGCCGCAGGAGCCCCGCTACTCGAAGATGGCGCTGACGGCACAAAAGGTGCAACAAGAGGCACAGGGACCTCCGGAACAGCTGGGGGTGGTGCCTCCCTCTGAGCAAGCAGCTGCTCAATCCTCTGCTCCTGGCGGCGCTGACCCTCCGCCAACTGGGCCACCAAGGCCCTCAACTCAGTAAGCTCGGGTGGTGTAGGCTGCTCTGGCTCAACAGGGGGCGAAGGGACACCCCGAGTGGGAATCCGACGTCGAGGAGGCATCCTGCCACAAGAAACCAAACATCAGCAACAAAACTCCACACGACCCAATCTGGCGAAAGTCAAAAGACATCCCCCTATTTCTGTAACCTTATGTTGTCTGCAGCCAACATAATGGTTCAACAGAAATAGACTATGTCGATCACTCTTCACTCACAGGAAGAGTTAACAGTAAAAATCACCGACTTTCGCAACAAGTCACGCCACTCACGCCCTATAATCCTAGGGTCTGTCCAAAAGCCTAGGGTTTCCTAAGTCCCAACTGACCTATCCCTAAGCTCTGATACCAACTTAATCTGTCACGCCCCGGGTGTAAACCAGAACCCGGGCCCGTCTACAGATCCGCCGTGCATGCGGTATTTCCCACATACACGAAGCGTCGGTAACCTGCTCAGATAAGAAATAATAATAAAAGAGCATAATAATCAGAGCTAAATAAAACTACTGTATCTCAGACAGATGCTGGAAGTAAAAGGTACAACAGTAAAATAAAATACAGATGTCTCTCCCAGCTCACTACTATAATACAAACAGCTGGCAGAAGCCAGTCCCCAAAAAGAAATACAAAAACACTGTCTGAGAAGTCCTGGTACCCAAAATCTCCAGCTACGACCCTCGGTGGCTCTCTATCTAGTCCGCAATTCGCTTACCTCGATCAGTTGCTGACGGCCCAGCAACTCCCACTGAGGACTCTGCAAAACAAGGGGAAAGAAAGAAACAAGAAAAACAATGGGGGTAAGTACTACTATAAACAGTAGCCTCCCCTAGTGGGTAAAGCCTCAGCTCAGATATGCCCACCAGGTGCTCAGAGGCGAAAAAGGGAAAGGAAAAGAAAGGAGATGCAGATAAATAAAGCAACTGATAAAGTGCTATCCCTAATATGCCTCTATATGACCAACCAATAAGGATGGAGAAAGTGATGCATCAGAATCAAGAAGCCTGTCATAATGACCCAATCTGACAGCCAGTGAACACTGGCACTGCCTGCTCTGCTGTCGAACTCAAGAAACCAGCATGGTGCCCGGCGCTCACACCGTGGAAAGCAGCAAGGTGCCCGGCGCTCTGCACCGTGGAAAGCCTACTCCGGAGTGGCACTCGAGGGGAGCGACCCACACGAGTAAAATATCACTGTATCAAGCATCTCTGTAACCACTGTCTCATAATAGCAGGACTGGATCGAGACTCACAGAAGTGGGAACAACCCTCCACTAAAGAAAGCCCGATCCCCAAAACACCCAATCTGATGCGATAGTACAAACCGGTCAACCACCCAAGATCCGTGGTCGCCGCAACACCCTGCCATACCCCTAACCTGTCCCAATCCCCAATACCTGACTACACTGTCCAACATACGCTCGAACCTGAGCGATTAAGCCGCTAATGTCCATAATAGGAGAAGGAAAGAGTAAATGCATGGTTTCTCCTAAGTCAAGTCCCAAAAATAGTGTAGCAGTAAAAGATGACAATAATTATGTGACCAATTTAATCATGCAGTGTTCCAATATTTTGTCCAATTTCTAAGTATAACAGTTTGAAGTGACATAAGCTAGAGTGACCGTCTCACATGAACAAACATCAGTTTTGCAGTCCTCTATTTCTATTTGTCTCCAAGTATACAATTCCAGGATCAATAAGCGATTAAATCGAGTGATTAATCTAACAATAATTTATTAGAGATCTGATAACCAATTATCAATTTCCTAGAGCATGCAAGTCTACCAATCAACACATTTAGCATTGTCATAGCAAGGGTACTCTGATATTCCTAGTGGGCATACAAAGAGAGGAGTACAACAACCACCCACCTGAAGCGCAACTGTCCAAACTCGTACAGTCAGAAAATACCAAAATTCCAAATCCTCGCTCCCACAATTTTAGCACACCCGCAACACTCCTGGTACATCAAGAAATCCACTAATTACACTAGACTCCCAAATTCAGCACTTATAACCACATACAATCACGAGTACCAAACTGTCAAATTATCACCTGCAGAAATGTCCAGAAAATTCCAATAAAAATATCACGGCGATCCTTGCGTCGATAGCTTCGAAACGGTACCTTGCACGTCCAAATCGGAGTTCGGTAAGTCAAGATAAAAATTCGGCAAGAGGGCACTCTCATACAACAATCTGTATTAAGGACTGATTACTGTTCACAGAGAAATCATTAATTCTCACCTCGAAAGAAAATTCACAAAAATCCAATAAAAATACGAGCGCGTTCCTTGCGATCCGTAGATGAAAAAGTTGTATAAGCTCGTTTCCGTCAGACGCTCGTGCGCAAAGATATGGCCAAAATACCCCGCTGCTGTCAAGGAATTCCATACAGAAAAAGGGGTCACTTACTGCCTCGAAAACCGTGCCAAAACCTCGAAACGGGAAAGCGCGACCAAAACGAAAGATGAAGTCCTACCTCTTAGGAGTCCACTGGTGCAAGAATCACAGGAAAATGATGTCGGGGTAGCCCAGGGGAGCAAAAATACGATCGCTGCGCCGAAGAAGAACACTAGGAAGCAACGTCGCGCCGCACCGTAAAATGGGGAACCTCGGGATTCGTGCCTCCAAAACTCTTGAAACTTGGCAGGGAGATCCAGCACAAAAAGATGAAAATCTTTGCTTGAAAGGTGCTTGGGCTGAAGAGGCTCGGTTTGGGAGAAAAACCCCAAAAGAGTGAGCTCGGATTGGCTTAAATAGGCTGAGGAAAAAAACAATTGGATTAATACCCAACGAGTCCCCACTTTCGGGCGCTCGGCCCATTTCGGGCGCGCACAGTGCGGCCCGGCCCAGAACTTCCGGGCGCGCACAGTGCGGCCCGGTCCACCGCGCAGCCCAGTCCACCACTCCCTCAGACCCCGCTGCACCCGGAGCACCAGAGCCCGCCAATGGCCGCGCGACACGTGGCCCGGCAACCCGTGCACCACGCACGTCGCGCCGTGGACCGCGCACGTCGCGGCTGACCCGGGCGTACGGCCACCTGCCCCGGTCACCATCTCAGCCGGTTGCGTGGACCGGGAGCACAGAACCGGACCAACAAGGCCTCGCCACGTGGCACCGCCTGGTGCACGCGCGCCGCTGTGGACCGCGCGCCTGCCCGCACGCCCGGGCGCCTGCCCGCGCCCTGCCCGCGCCGCGCGCCGCCGCCTGCCGCCTGCCCGAGGCCGCGCCGCCGCCGCCGGCAGCCGCCGGCGATCGCCGGCGACACTGTTCCGGCGTGAACAGTACCCGCAAGCTCAAAAATGACAAGTAAATAGCCCATCTTGACCGTTTTCGCGCGCTGATTCCAAAAACGAGGTCCGTTTGGCCAAATTCCGCCTCCAAAATTTGCCGGAGGCTCCCGCAAGCGCCGAAAACTGCCAAAACTTTCGGGAGTCCGCTTTTGGACATCCGGACTCAGAATTGGGCGAACAAAAAGCCAATCTCAAGTGTTTTTCCGCGCTGAATCCAAATCCATCCTCCGTTTGGCCTAAATCCTTTTCTAAAATTCGGCAAAAGCAGCCGAAGGCCAAAACGGCTAACCAAAGCTCACAGGGTCCATCGGTGGCATCCCTTTGATGCACTATGGGCCAGATACACCATCAACAGGTGTCTAAACAGTGGATTCACGGGAAAAAGCTGCATGGGGGGTTCGGGGTACTACAGCGAAATCCACTAGAATTAAACCACGTACAAGGTGATATACCGTACTCACAGACGACTCAACCTTTTTCATACGCTCCTAGTAGATCTTCCCGCTCGCTCCACGACGCTTCTCGAATCCACGATCCGCGCCCAACGCTGAATCCACAGCGTCCAACGTCGAGTCCACGACGTCCAACCGAATCCACGGTCTTCACCCAATAGTACGCTTCGAATCCACGAACGTACCTCGCTCCGAATCCACGAGAGCGGTTGCACCTTGAATCCACAAGGCCACGCGAGTCCACGCGCCGATTTTGGGGTAAATCGTTGTTTGTTTTGGGTGGTGATGATCCGCCGAATACTTAGATCAAGGATAGATCGGAAATACCATCTAAGTATTCATTGATTTGATTCTACTCAAAATGTGAGTATGGAAAACCTAGAATCAAATCAATCAATATAGATGAAGAAACATAGAATAAATCTATTGATTTCCTTTCTTCTCTATATATGTGGATTTTTTCTTTTCGGCTATTTTCTTCTGTAATAGCCGATTCTGCGGATGCCCTAGAAAATGAATACAGGGCCTATTTATAGGTTAGAAACCATTGGAAGAAGATAGGATCAAAAACTGCCTTTTCTGGAAATTTTACCGACGGCGATCCGGATTGGAATTGACGATCCGGATTGCAGAAGCAAGAAAGACGATTTCCAGAAAATGCCTGTTCGGGATCCGGATCACAAAGTCCGATCCGGATCGTTCATACAGTTTTACCAGAACATCAATGTTCGGGATCCGGATTGCATGTCCTGATCCGGATCGAGGAAGCACGCAGGTAAAACTAGTGTTCGGGATCCGGATCAGAGGATGCTGCGATCCGGATTGAACCAGTGTATGAACAAACACCCTTCGGGATCCGGATTGCCGAGTCCGATCCGGATCCTGAACATGTCCCATGTTCAGTTTTTGATGTTTAAGCAATTAAAAACTCTTCCAGGTGTTTCTACACTATAAGAAGTATTCGGATCATCAAAAATCTTTAGTTAAACGTACCTGATCCTTTTGAATTCTTCTTTCTTGAGATTGAGGTATACGATCCAAAGTTTCTTCATCTTCAATCTTCAAGACTTAATACATTCACGAAATACGCCAACTCAAATTCCGTAACACAAACTAACCCGGCCACCTTGGCCACTCTAATTTCTCTCTATTCTTTAAATTCTGGTGCTTTAGTTCAAGTTAACCCTCAGAAATTCTTATCCAACGGGCCCCAGCCCGGTAGTCCTGCTACCATAAGATAAGATTTCTAAGGTTGCTGATAACACCCGCAAGTGTTACCCCGTCCTACGGAAGGAACGTCCCGAACGGGTCTCTACCCGGGAGAGGGGCACTGCTTGCAACTCCAACATGGGCCGCGTTTCTCACCGTAGGTCCGCCCGTTTTATCTTTATCTTTTCTTTTGCCTTTAGCTCTTTGTTTTGCCTTTACTTAGGAAGCTGAGTCTTGCTCACACACTTCCCCCGGGAGTGACATATGCTCAACCCTCCCGTTGGCAACTTAGCTTTAACACTTTAATTCACTTGGGAGTGACATATGCTCAACCCTCCCAATGGCCATTTAGGCTTTTCCTTTACAGGGTCCGAGGGTTCCAAAAGACGGATGCCTACAACCCCAATCAAACAAGAACAGGTTGTAGCATCGCCTCCCGTAGTGCTCGGCCCAATGTATTTTATCTTATCCTTTTTACCTTTCATTAATCATTCTCTTTCTTTTACCATTCTCTTTCCACTTTAGGTTCAGATGAGTTTAAGGCACCTTGGCACTCATCTACCCGGGAGTGACATATGCTCAACCCTCCCATTAGCATTCATGCCTCAATGCTTCACTTTTCCCCTTTCTCTTTTATTTCAAGCAATTTGCTTAACTTGCTTATTAATCACTCTTGCTCTATCTTGAGCGATTTGCTTGTCTTGCTTACTAAGCCACTTTTAGCTTTCTCTTAAGCTCTATTTCTTTTATCCTAAGTTCTTTACTCTAGGATAATTTGGGTGTCTCTAGCACCAACTCAGATTGGAACATCTTGTTCTCAATTCACAGCCCTATGTTTCAATTACCCTTAAGGTTGCACTATATCACAAGGACACTAGTCGCTTTCAATTTTATCAACTTAGAGTTCATTAACCCTATTTTTATTTTCTTTTCCTTTCATATCTCCACACTTGATTCTTTTCCACTTTCCTTTATTTAACTCTGCTTGAAGTTAATCTAGTTTATCCATTTACCCAGGCGCCCTATGACTTTCTGGGGTTACGTTCATTTAATTCTTTAACTTTGGGATCTAATCCCCTTTTTCCTGATTACCCACTGAATCCTAGAGTTTTACTAACTCCATTTTTCCTGTTCCATGTTTAACCCAGGGTTGCATTAACTCTATTTCATCACTAGAGTTTAACCCTACTAGTTCACCTTAGGTTCCTTCACCTAAGTTTCATATCTTATTTAACCTAGAGTTCTCTGACTCTATGTTTAACACTCTATTCTCAACCTTAGGTTATTTTTCTAAGATAATGCCACTCGTCGATCTAGGTATATCTCCTAGGTCATCATGCCACTCGTTAAACCTAAATCTAGGTTTTCTCCTAGGCTTACTACCAACATGTTCTTTTCCCTTATGTCTCACATGATTCCTAGGGTTAGAGCCTAACATGATCACAATCATAAATAGCTAATCATTTTCATGCATGCAATTATTTTCATCTCCAGCACAAAATAATATTTATTTTTCTATGCATGCCACTACTATCATGATTCCCTAACGCCTCTAACAGGCTACTATCATGCTTCTGGATCGAAAAGCAAAGGAGCAAGGGGAGAGGTCACCCAATTTCGGCAGAATTCCCCACCTTGTGGTGTCCCCAATTGCTTATAGACACTTGCAATTGATCTCCGCGCGATTCTACTTGTCTCCTCGAGCTTGCACGCAAAACGGTGCACTTCCCTCGAGTCCGCACGCAAAACGGTGCACGTCCACCAAACCTGCACGCAAAACGGTACGCGTCAGTAAAAACCCACATGCAAAACGGTGCGCGCCACTTTAGTCGGCATGCAAAACGATGCGCGTCAACACAACCTACACGCAAAACGGTGCACGTACCTCGAATCTGCACGCAAAAAGGTGCACGTTCGACTATAGGGTTGCATGCAAAACGATGCATGTTTTTCTAGCCCTGCACGCAAATCGATGCATAATATTAGGGTCGGCATGCAAAACGGTGCGCGACAACACGATCGGCACGCAAAACGGTGCACGTACCTCAAATCTGCAAGCAAAACGGTGCACGTTCGACTGTGGGGTTGCACGCAAAACGATGCACGTTTTTTTAGCCCTGCACGAAAAATGATGTATAATATTAGAGACTGCACGCAAAACGGTGCGCGACAAAACGATCTGCACGCAAAACGGTGCACACTTAACTGTAAGGTTGCACGCAAAACGGTGCATATTTTTCTATCCCTGCACAAAAAATAATGTATAATATTAGGGTCGGCACACAAAACGGTGCGCGACAACACGATCGGCACGCAAAACGGTGCACGTACCTCAAATCTGCACGCAAAACGATGCACGTTCGACTGTAGGGTTGCACGCAAAACAATGCACATTTTTCTAGCCCTGCACGCAAATCGATGCATAATATTAGGGTCGGCACGCAAAACGGTGCCCGACAACACGATCGGCACGCAAAACGGTGCACGTACCTCAAATCTGCACGCAAAACGATGCACGTTCGACTGTGGGGTTGCACGCAAAACGATGCACGTTTTTCTAGCCCTGCACGAAAAATGATGTATAATATTAGAGACTGCACGCAAAACGGTGCGAGACAAAATGATCTGCACGCAAAATGGTGCACAATTAACTGTAAGGTTGCACGCACAACGGTGTATATTTTTCTATCCCTGCACGAAAAATGATGTATAATATTAGGGTCGGCACGCAAAACGGTGCGCGACAACACGATCAGCACGCAAAACGGTACATTTCTTCCACGAGCGGCACGCAAAACGAGGCGCGCCCAAAATGCCCGCAACCGTCCGGGCAGCAAAACGACACAGTAAAACTCGGTCCCTAACACGCATAATGGCATGGGGTCAAATCCAATGTCCAAAAAAAAACTCCAAAATTGTGTCAAAAATACCGTAAAAATCAACACGTGGGACCTACCTCGACAACGCCGCGTCGCCCATCTGATTTTTGGAACACTTTGCGCGCTACACGAGGTCGCCGCCGCGCCGCTCCAACCCACGAAATCCCCTCCATATCTCTCTCTCTCTCTCTCTCTCTCTCTCTCTCTCTCTCTCTCTCTACTTGCTCGGTCGGAGAAGAAAAGGGAGAAGGAGAAAATGGTACTCGGTTTCGGAGGAGGAAGAAAAGAAGAAGAAGAAGAAGAAAAGGATAAAGAATGAGGGTTTATTGGACCCGGTCCGTGGCATCCACCAAGAGGGAACCGCCATGTGGCGGTCCACCCCACAGGTGGGCGCACACCAGGCGCGCGCGCCCACTGCGCCAGGACGCCAGCTGCGTGCCATGCGCAGTAAGTCACCCCTCGAGCTGCGCGCCAACGCCGCCTCGAGATCCGTTTTTGGTCTGTTTTTATCCATTTTTCCTTCTGTTTCCGCTCAAATTTGACAGACGGCTTCGTTTCAGCTTAATTTACCACAGAAAAAATTAAATTTTTACTTTAGGCCATTTCTGGGTCACCAAAAGCCCCGCTGTATCCAGAATCATTGGCGGACCCCGTTCTCGCAATTCGGGTATCCGATCAACACGAAATTTTTACCATGACCTTAAAACATAATTACACAGCTCCCGTAATTTTCTCAGAATTTTTCGACACTGTTGGCGGAGCCCGTTCCCACTATCCGGCCTCCGATCAACGCGAAACTATTTCTGTGGCCTTAAAACATATTTACGGGGCTCCCGTAATTTTTTCGGAATTTTCCGACACTGTGAATTTTCCACTAAAAATCTGGGCCCCCTTTCTCCAATAAAATTCCAGATCTCCATATTTTATCCCGATTTGGGCCCAACTCGCTTCCACATATTCTTTACTCCCCTAACTTTCATAACAATAGTATTTCATACCACCTTTATTTATATTTATTTATGTGCCAAAAATCCGGTACTTTACAGTCTCACAATAGCAGGACTGGATCATGACTATGATCAAAGTGGGAAACTCCGTCCACTAATGAAACCCCGATCTGATGCAATAGTAAACATCCGGTCAACCGCCCAAAGTCTGCGGTTGCCGCAATAACCCACAACCCACAATTGGATAAAATAATCAAGATCCGGTCAACCGCCTACTGTCCGCGGTTGCCGCAATAACCCATAATCCAACATCAAGTACACCCTGTCACTGACCCTCAGGTCCCGGCTACACTATCCCAAACCTCTGCTCGAACCCGAGCAACATGACTCAAAAGTCTAAATAAAAAGGAGAAAGAAAGCAATCATGGTTTCTCCTAAGTCAAATCCCAATATGATAGTGTAGCAATCAAATAGTGGCCTATCTAGATGTCCAAATAAGCATGCAAAAGTCCTCAAGCAATGTGAAAGAGAGAGAATGTCCAATAACAGTTTTACATGTGTAATAATTAATAATATCCACATAAATATAACAATCATGCTAAAATCATCAGTCAACTACACATGTAAATAATCCCTGATCCATAACAAATCCTAAAGTGGCACCCGCACCTAGATATGTCACTATGTCCCCACAATTAATCCATTAAATCCACTTTCATAAAATCTAGGTGCTAATATCGCATGTTAATTATCACTATTAAATTATTCCAATGATCATGTTCCAACAGCAATATTATCCCAATAATATCCCCAACATGCTATATCAACAAAATTAATCTCAGATGATAGGCTCACATTTATATCAGGCAATCATGCATGATAATCAATCAATATGCTCAATAGTGGGGTTCTCTAATAAACTTAGTGAGTAAGTCAGATGTTGAGGCATGCAACAACCACCCATCTCGAAAAGCGCGCACAACACCAAAAGAGACCTCTCGCTGCCCGCTGTCCTCTAACACAGCAATCCACCAAAAACTGTGTCCCACTGCACAGAACAATGCGCACAATTAATCCCAAAACTGCACAATTTCCTACTGTCCAAAATCAGCCCCAAAAATGGCTAAATATCACCTCTATCCAGTCCTCAAGAAAATCCAGAAAATTCACGGTCGCGTTCCTAGCGAAGAGTAGCCCCAAAACGACTGTTTAAACGCCCAGATCTGATACCTGTAGGCCAAGATAAAAATAAAACACCGCTGCATACTCAAAATCTCCACAACAGAATTCCTGTAGCAATCTGTCCAAGAAAAGCTTAATTATCACCTTCGAAACAATTTCCAAAAATCCCAGAAAAATCACCACTGTGTTCCTCGCGACGAGTAGATCAAAATCAAGTCTTGAAACACCTTGATCTGATGCTCCTAGGCTGAGATATAAAATCGACAAGCCGGTGCTGTCCAGAATCCAACACAGAAAAATGGGGGTCAAAGATGTCTCTGGAAACGTGCCAAAAGTGCGAAACGGAGCGAAGTGATCAACACGAAAATCGAAGCCTTATCTCTTAGGAACACGCTGTCGAAGAAATCGTCCAAAAACTCCTCCTGGTTTGCTCACAGTGAATTTTTGACTAATCTGCGACGGTAATGGGCCGAAATGGGGAGAAAACCGAGGCGAACTGTAAAATTGATATCGCCGTTGCCGAGCATCCAGAAATTCCGGGGATCCACCACGAGCTCAAGGACATCAAGGGAAACAAACTTCGTATTGAGCTCTCCCTCCCATTCCCTCTCTAAAGCTCGAAAAAATGTGAGAAAGAGGGAGAGGAGGGGGTATATAAAGGCCCAACTAAACAATTGGAATAATACCAACTGTGTCCCTGGTTTCGGGCGCCCGAATCTTTCGGGCCCCAAAACCGGGCCCAAACAGTAGCCGGCCCGCCAGCAGCCCAACCGCGCACACCCGATTCGGCCGGACCGCGCAACGTCCGACCCGCTCCGCGCACCGACACGTGTCCCCTAACACGAAACAGCGGATCCGGCCGCTCCCCCCGCGCCGCGTGGCGCTCCACTGGTCAACGCAGCAGTTGGCACCCGCCAATGGCGGGTTGCCACGTGGCGCACGCGTGCGCCACGTCGGCGCCGTGGCCGCCACGCCAGCCGCCCACGCCACCTGCCGCGCCACCCTGCCACCTGCACGCGCACAGTGACGCGCCCAATCCCCGCGCGCCACGTGTCCAAGCCACGTATTCGCTGCACCCGGTGCACGATACTCAAAACACCGAACCAATGACGTGCTGCCACGTGTCTTCCACCGGTCTACCGTGCACCCCGAGGAATTCCATGAACCGCCCCTAGCAAGCCATCCAATAAGGAAACGCCACGTGGCACCCCGCTCCGGTGCACGCCGGCCGCGTGGACCGCGCGCCTGCCCGCGCGCCCTGCCCGCGCCCATGCGCCCTGCCCGCCGCCGCTCTCCGCCTGCCCGAGGCCGCGCCGCCGCTCTCCGCCGCTGCCCGCCGCCGCCGCCGGCGATCGCCGGAAACACTATTCCGGCGGTGAACAGTAACCTGAGCTCAAGAATGACAAGTGGGTAGTCCATTTTGACCGTTTTCGCGCGCTGAGTCCGAATTTGACGTCCGTTTTGCCAAATTCCAACTCTAAAAATTGCCGAAGGCACCCGAAAATGTGTTCTTAGCCCGAATTTCGCGCGGAGCCCAATTTTAATATCCGTTTCGTGCGAAACCACTTCTAAACCCTCCACGGGGTCCTCTGATCACTCACATGATCCATTTAAGCCCGAAGTCCAACACTTGTGCCCAATTATGCCCCAAACACCTCCAACACACCATGTAGGCCTCCAATAGCCACCCCAACGCACTGCAGCAGCTCTGCGGAGATCCAGGTCATCACATCCTCCCCCACTAAAAGAAAGTTTCGTCCTCGAAACTAAAGTCGTTCCTCAACACGGAATCTCAACCAAATAAAGGGGGTAAAAATCCAATCATCCACCACTCAAGCTCCCAAGGCTGACAAATACCTCCTCCAGAGACGCGATGCGGTCCTCGGGTCTCTAACTAGAACAAAATAAAGGCGGGCACTCCAGAAAACCGTACCAACTCAACCAAGTACAGCTGGGCTAACCGCTCGAGCTACCAAGTAATCTGCATCGGTACAAGCCTCCGCTCCCCCAGGGCCTCAGATAATCCAACCACAAGTCCATCGGCACACAAGCTCGATCCGAATATCTCTGTACTCCCGAGGCATCCGATATAAGTCCTCCAACTGATCACGTAAACTCTGATCTCTAATCCAAAAACCATCAGGGTGTAGAAACACCTCCCCAACTCTCCGGCATCAGCACACACTATAAGCAGTCGAGAGAACCAGATCGCAAATCAATCTTCGAGAAGATCCAGTACCCTTGCAGCTGGTAAATCCAATCCTCCAGGCTCGAAAAAGGGTACCTGCTCCAGACGATCACTTCATCAAATTTCGGGAGTTGTGTCCTCAACTCCCAAACCAGTGACATGCTAGGCAACTCCGAAAGGAAAAGAGCCCTAACCAGGAGGGGGTCCTCGCCCGGTCGCTCCCAAATCTTGACCATCCGAGCGAACCATTCAGCCGCGGTCTATCATCCAAAGAGTCCTCAGTGACACCACCATACGCCACGTTTGCCTCGACAGTCCATACAGCACCAGCTGTGGCATCATCAAACTCGACCCCAGACAGCTTTCCTGCTCCAGGTATCCGTCATCTCTGTGGCCTTGTCAGGGTAATACAGAATGCTCAACAATAACCCAACGGTAATTCCTGTTACGGAATTTGAGTTGGCGCATTTCGTGAATAGTTCAAGTCTTGAAGATTGAAGATGAAGAAACTCTGGATCATATACCTCAATCTCAAGAAAGAAGAATTCAAAAGGATCAGGTACGTTAAATTAAATAATTTGTGATGATCCGAATACTTCTTATAGTGTAGAAACACCCGGAAGAGGTTTTAACTGCATATTCATCAAAAACTGGACATGGGACATGTTCAGGATCCGGATCATGTCTTTCAATCCGGATCCCGAAGGGTGTTCGTTCATACACTAGTTCAATCCGGATCATGGCATTTGATGATCCGGATCCCGAACATGAGTTTTACCTGTTGGCTTGAACGATCCGGATCGTGGAATCTCAATCCGGATCCCGAACACATTGTTCTGGTAAAACTGTATGAACGATCCGGATCGTGGATTATGATCCGGATCCCGAACAGGCGGTTTTCTGGAAATTGCTCTCTACGCGTCTGCGATCCGGATCGTGACTTGCGCAATCCGGATCGCCGTCGGTAAAACTTTCCAGAAAAGTTTGTTTTTGATCCGAATATTCTTCCTAGGGTTTCTAACCTATAAATAGCCCTTCCTTTTCATTTCTAGGGCAATCCACACATCGGAAAAAGAGCCGTCATTTTCAAATATCATTTTATACGGCCTTAGATCCACATATAGAGAAGAACGGAAATCATTAGATCTATTTAATGGTTCTTCATCTATATTGATTAGTTTGATTCTAGGTTTTCATACTCATATCTTGAGTTGAATCAAACTAATGAATACTTAGATGGTATTTCCGATCTACTCTTGATCTAAGTATTCGGCGGATCATCACCACCCAAACAAACAACGATTTACCCCAAAATCGGCGCGTGGACTCGCGTGGCCTTGTGGATTCAAGGTGTTATCGCTCTCGTGGATTCGGAGCGAGGTGCGTTCGTGGATTCGAAGCGTACCATTGGGTGAAGACCGTGGATTCGGTCGGACGTCGTGGACTCGACGTTGGACGCTGTGGATTCAGCGTTGGGCGCAAATCGTGGATTCGAGAAGCGTCGTGGAGCGAGCGGAGAAGATCGACTAGGGGCGTATGGTAAAAGGTTGAGTCGTCTGTGAGTACGTTATATCACCTTGTACGTGTGTTAACTCTAGTGGATTTCGCCGTGTTATCGGTCCCGTGGTTTTTTACTCCGGTTTGGAGTTTTCCACGTAAAAATCTTGTGTGTTCTTTTATTTTTCCGCATTGGGTTTTATCGCACAATGATTTTTGAGTGTTTATTGTTTACACCTATTCACCCCCCTCTAGGTGTTTTTTCCCCTATTAGATCCTTATTAACCTAAACCCAACAAGTGGTATCAGAGCGGGAATAGGGTTGTAAACAATGGTTGAAGGTGGAAACATCAATCGACCCCCTTTCTTTGATGGAACTAATTATGCGTACTGGAAAGTACGGATGAAAGCTTTCTTAATTTCCATCGACGAAAGGGTGTGGCAATCAATTGAATTAGGATGGTCTAATCCAACTGAAATTTTAGATGATGTTCGCACCTTAAAACCTAGGTCGAAATGGACCAAGGAAGAGATAGACTTATCTTCTTACAATGGCAAAGGGATTAATGCTCTATTTAATGCTTTGTCACAAACTGAGTTCTCTCGCGTCTCGGCATGTGAGACTGCGAAAGAAATCTGGGATGTTCTTCAAGTTACGCATGAGGGAACTAACCTAGTGAAGATTCAGAAACTGCAAATGCTTACGAGCAAGTTTGACTCTATCTCTATGGCAGAGAATGAATCCTTCACTGACTATTACACACGATTGCAAGACATCGTGAACTCATGTGCTAACTTGGGAGAGAAGATTCCAGAATTTAAAGTTGTAAGAAAAATTCTAAGAACTCTTCCTGAACGATTTCGCCCGAAGGTTGCAGCCATTGAAACAATTAAACACCCGGACGAAATGCGTGTAGAAGAATTAGTAGGTGCTTTACAAACTTATGAAATGACTTTTCCTACTAACTATTCTTCTGGAAAGGCATCCTCTTCTAAGTCTTCAGGTTACGCATTGAAATCAACTAAAGAAGAAGACGCGGATTCATCCTCCTCGGACGACGACGAGAACATTTCTATGGAGGACTTTGAGAAGCAGCTCGCTCTCTTGACAAGGAAGTTTCGCCGCAACTTTCGAAGGGGAAATTCAAGCAAAACTCCATCCTTCGGAAAGTCGAAGAAAGGCAAGGGTTCTTCAAGCTACAAGTCAAGAAGCCAAGAGAACTTCTCAAAGGATAAGAAAAGTTCTGAGGGACAAGTTCAGTGTTTCAAATGTCGAGGCTACGGCCACATAGCAACGGAATGTCCCAACAAGAATCCGGCTAAGAAGAAAGCGATGCAAGCAGTCACTTGGGATGACAACTCCACGTCAAATGAGTCATCGTCAAGTGATGAAGAAGACAACGCGACAGCTTTCCACGCGTCCACCAAACCTTCATCCTTCATGTGCTTAATGGCAAGTACATCCGACTCACTGTCCAACTCCACTGTGGAAAAGATTGCAACGGACGATGAGTCAGATAATTCGGAAGGTGAAGATTTTGTTTTAGCCTACCATAACTTTTGAGGGATTCAAAGAAACTGGCTAAACAAAACAAGGGGTTGAAAGAGAGATTACTGGATCTTGAAGATGAAGTAAAAAGAGTAACCTCTATCTCAACCGATCTTGAAGTGGAAAGGGACAATCTGATTAAGACAAATGTTTCCCTTCAAGAGTCCAATGAGCATTTCGAGAAGAGTTATGTAGACATGGTGAACAAAGCGAATTACTTCTTGAAGCTCTACGGCGAGGCCCGACAGGAAAAATTGGAAATGACAGAGACCATACGCCAACTAAAGGATGACTTACAGAGATTTTCTTCTGGAAGGAGTAAGTTGGACAGACTCCTTGGTCTCGGTCAAAGAAACAAGTTCGGCCTCGGATACACTCAAACTGGAGACATTCCAAGTTCGAGTGGTACGGTATTTGTGCCTCGTCGGTATCTCCTCCTCCGACACCGGTGTTCACGCCAAGCAACGACAACGAACCTACTACATCATCTTCGGAATCGACAAGAACCAAGGTATGTTTTCGTTGTGGCATTTCAGGGCACATCAGAAGAAACTGCAAGACTGGAGCCAAACGCACACCTCAAGAACATCTTGCAGCAACTACCAAAAGGGCTATTCCTCGGAAAACCACTCCAACCAAATTGACGGAAAAGAGCCTTGGTAGTACATCGCTCAAGACGACATCATCAAGGAGCAGCAATTCTTCAAGCAAGACGCTCTCACCTAGGAAATCAACTTCACGACCATTACCGACGCATACCAAAAAGGTTTGGGTGCGCAAAGGTGAGATCTTTCCCTGTCTTGCTACCAATGTTTCCTTGCATGCATATGATAGTTCGTCTTGGTATCTGGATAGCGGGTGTTCCCGTCATATGACCGGCGATAAAAACTGTTTTCAAACTTTTGAGAAAAACTCCGGAGGACTTGTTGTTTTCGGAGATGGTCGGTCTTCCAAAATTGTTGGAAAGGGAACGGTAGCTATTCCAGATGGCCCGGTTCTAGATAATGTATTATTTGTTCATGGCCTTAAGACTAACCTCATAAGCATAAGTCAACTGTGTGATAGTGGTTATTCAGTTAATTTTTCATCTGATAAATGCACTGTAACTGACTTGAACCATGCTTTCTTTTTAAAGGGGGTTAGATCAGAAAACAATTGTTATGTAGTTCCTTCTAAAATTTCTGAAAAATGTAACCTAGCATCTTTGAAAAATGAAACACTTTGGCATGAAAGGCTAGGTCACATAAACTTTAAGGAACTTGCTAGAATTTCAAATAAAGATGTGGTCAAGGGGGTTCCGAAACTTTCTTTTGAACAAAACCTTGTGTGTGGCGGTTGCCAAAAGGGAAAACAGTCTAGGACTGCACACAAGAATTTGAACCACATAGGTACAAAACGGCCTTTGGAACTTTTGCATATGGACTTAATGGGGCCAACTCGTCAACCATCTCTGGGAGGTAAATGGTATATTTTTTTGTTGGTTGATGACTTTTCTAGATATACTTGGGTAGCCTTTCTAAAAGAAAAAGCTGATACCTTTGATTCTTTTCTCGAAATCTGCAATCGTATTATGATAGAAAAGAATGAAAGGATTACTCGAGTTAGGAGTGATAGAGGTGGGGAATTCATAAATTCCAAATTCATTGATTTTTGCATTTCTAATGGCATTAAACATGAATTCTCCGCACCTTACACACCTCAACAAAATGGTGTAGTCGAGCGCAAAAACAGGGTCGTACAGGAGATGGCACGTGTTATGCTTCATAGCCGGAACTTACCTTTATATTTTTGGGCTGAAGCGGTGAACACTGCTGTCTATGTTATCAATCGAGTGTATTTGCGCCCGGGGACTTTGAATACACCATATGAACTTTGGTTTTGTAGAAAACCTAACATCAAATATTTTCGCATCTTTGGGAGTCGGTGTTTTATTTTACGTGATCGTGAAAATCTTGGAAAATTTGACTCTCGAAGTGACGAAGGGATTTTCTTAGGTTATTCTACAAACAGCAGAGCATATCGAGTTTTTAACTTAGAATCTAAGACGATCGTAGAATCGATAAATGTTAAGGTAGATGAAGCTTTTCACTTTGAATCTGAAAAATCTACCCTCGATATCTCTCTTGATGATGATACACCTGCTAATGCATCTTCTTCTAACAATTCTTTCGATAATAATGTTGATGCATCTAACGGTTCTTCAAGCTTATCTGATGTGCAGGAATCATCTCGTGTACCTCCGCCTACTCCTCTACCTCAAACGTTACGCATCTCCAAGGATCACCCTGAATCGAACATAATTGGAGATCCACAAGAAGGAGTTAGAACACGGAGACAATTGGTTTGCGGATTTGCATGCTATGTATCTCAAATCGAACCAAGGAATGTTGATGAAGCTCTCCAAGATGATTATTGGATTAAAGCAATGCAGGAAGAGCTCCATCAATTCGAGCGAAACAAAGTCTGGGAACTGACGAAGCCTCCGAAGCAACACAATGTGATAGGTACCAAATGGATCTTCAAGAACAAGAAAAACGAAGAAGGTACTATCATCAGGAACAAAGCAAGGTTAGTTGCTCAAGGCTATTCTCAAGTAGAAGGTATAGACTTTGATGAAACCTTCGCCCCTGTAGCTAGACTCGAGTCCATTCGTATATTGTTTGCGATTGCTTGTCATTTTAAAATCAAATTATTTCAAATGGACGTTAAGAGCGCCTTTTTAAATGGATTTTTAAATGAGGAAGTTTATGTAGCTCAACCGAAAGGTTTTGTGGATCATAAACTACCTAACCATGTTTTTCGACTGAAAAAGGCTCTTTACGGTCTGAAACAAGCACCGCGAGCATGGTACGAAAGGTTGACAAAGCACCTTTTGGAAAAGGGCTACACTCGAGGGGGAGCTGACAGGACTCTCTTTGTGAAGCATTATCAAAACAATTTCATAGTTGCTCAAATCTATGTCGATGACATTGTTTTTGGAGCAACAAGAGATAATGATGCTTCTAAATTCGCGGAGACCATGGAAAGCGAATTTGAGATGTCCATGATGGGCGAATTGAATTATTTTCTTGGATTACAAGTTAAACAAAACGATGAAGGAATTCACTTGTGTCAATCCAAGTATGCACTGGAGTTGGTCAAAAAGTTTGATCTTGAAAATTCTAAAGATTTTCCAACTCCAATGGGAACTAGCCATAAGGGACTTGGAAGTGAATCACAAAGTGAGAATGTAGACGAGAAACTGTACCGCAGTATGATTGGAAGTCTACTATATCTCACGGCTAGTCGCCCGGATATATCCTTCAGTGTTGGGATTTGTGCGAGATATCAATCAGCACCGAAGGAGGTTCACCTGAAAGCGGTGAAACGGATCATCCGGTATATCAAAGGTACAATCAATTTCGGAATTTGGTATCCTATGGGAACGACTTTGGATATTGTTGGATACTCAGATGCCGATTGGGCTGGATCAGTGGATGACCGGAAAAGCACGAGTGGTGCATGCTTCTATCTTGGCCACTGCCTTGTTGCATGGCACAGTAAAAACAGAACTGCATAGCACTCTCGACTGCCGAAGCGGAGTACATTTCTGCAGGAAGTTGTTCAACCCAATTGATTTGGATGAAGAGCGTGTTGAGCGATTTCCGAATTTCAACATCTTCGGTAACCATTTTATGTGACAACACTAGTGCTATTAACATTTCTAAAAACCCTGTGTTGCACTCTAGAACAAAACATATTGAACTTAGATATCATTTTCTTAGAGAGCTAGTTGAATCAAACATTCTTCAACTGTCATATATTTCAACTGAGGATCAATTAGCTGACATCTTAACAAAACCTTTGGATCAAAAACGTTTTATTCACTTGCGTAAAGCAATTGGCATGCTTTCCTTGAAATAAACTCTTTTGAAACCTTTGCTTAGATTAGGTTTTGTTTTTGTTTTTGTTTTGTTTTGTTCTTTATCTATGTTTTGTACATAGCACACTAATTGAGCATAAATCATAATTGACTTTAATTGCATCCTTTTATGCATTTAGAAATTTATTATGTTTTGATGTCATAATATTTCAATGTTGCAATGATCATTTACGTTAATTAAACCATCTTTTAAGTGATCAAAGTCAATTTCTCTCTCAATGATCTCTTGGTATAGTCATTATCATATTTGATTGCTTAGTCGAGTATGAATTCGAGATCAATGGTTTGGTTGAATACCTTATATATTAAATAATTGATAGCCAATTGAGGGGGAGTCAATGAAATGTGAAATGCTCAAAAGATGTGGAAAGAGTTACATCCCAATGAGGAGTGTGAAAACTACCACCACATGGAGAAAATGAAAGAAAAAGATACTCCATGAATGAAAAGCAAATTTTTGTTTTGAAAATTGTTGATGAAACTCATATTGAAATACTTGACTCAGTCGTATTTCATGGTTGGTATAAGGTGGGATTTTTAGTAAAAGATGCTCAAAGAGCCACTCCTTCAACAGATTGTCTAGATATATTATCTAACTTATCTGGGATTTCAAACATCTATTGATCTTGGTACTTCATTTTCTTTACTGAAATTGATGATTTGATAAAGGCATTACACATAAGATCAGGATAGATGTAATTGAAGTTGTTCAACTTTAAGTGTTTTAACTTTCGTAAATTTTCGTTTCATTTTTGGATATTTTTGATAGATTTTGCATAATCTATTTCTTGTTGTATGAAACGATGCTATTTGTTTAAAGTTGACATGGTAAAGTGCTTACATACTTTTTCTGGATTTTATTGTATTTTTTTAATTTTTCTGGAGAAAAAGGTGTAGCCGATCCGGATCGTGGCAAGTGATCCGGATCCCGAACGCAGGATTCTTCCTGCGTAGCCGATCCGGATCCGATCCGGATCGATCAGGATTCGGCCGATCCGGATCACGACCGATCCGGATCGCGGCTAGGGTTCTTATAGAAACTTTCAGATTCAAGATTTCTTTACCCTAATTTCTGGTTTCCAAGCTTCTAGAGTTTCTCTCTCTAGATTTCTTGCTTCTTGGTGCTTCAAAACTCAAAGTTCTTCGGATTCAAGTAAGTTTTCATGATCAAAACTCGGTTTTTCACAGTTTTTAGGTTTTTTCATCAAACGTGAGTTGAAAAGATGGATTTTTTCGTTTGTGAATGGTTTTTGATCAAATTTCTTTTGAAATAAGAACTCTGGGTCAATTAGTTTTGCTTTTATGCTGGGTTTTTCATGATTAACGAGTTTTTAGGCTTCGATTTCTAAAAATTCGGTTTTAGGGCATAAAAGAGGAATTTTTGTAAATCATGGAATTGATCTATTTTTAAAATTCTTTTTGGAAAACTAATTTGATTCTTGGCTTCTCTATATGATTATGATTGTCTAGGTACAATGTTTCAAATTTTTCAAAATTGACAATTTTTCATATGTTCTTGAGTTGGTTTTCACAGGACATTCTCTTAAACTCAAAGCACTAGATCAATGGCTTTCTCCTGGTTGATACTGTTACTTATCTCGATGGTGCTCACTAGACCAACCAATAAGTTGAAGAGGGCTAAGAAAGTTCAAAGAAAAGGAGAGGTTGAAATTATCAGTGATACTGAACTTGAGAAAAACCCAGATGAAGTACACTGGGACATGTTAACGGATGACGATGATGATGACGAGTTTGTGCCTGCTGACTCGAAGCAAAAAGGAAAAGCACCAGTGAACTCTGGGAAGGCTCCTATGCCTGCCCCAACTATTTCTCTAAAACGTAAGCGGCTCGCTCGACGTTTTGGACGGAGAAAGGAGACCGATGTTGAACCACCAATAGCTCCTGACTCTCCGCCACGAGATGAAGAAGTGTTTGTTAACAATGACCGGCTTAGAGCATTTGCACATCGCGAATGCATTGGCGAAAGACACGTGAACATTGAAGCTCTACGAAGTCACTCTCCTGAATTTGGTACTTTGATTGATGAAGCAAATCTCATTCAAGTATGTCGCTTCCCTGAAACTCTCGGATACTGCCTGCACCATGTGAGGACCTTCTATACCAATGCACGGCATCTTCGCGAATTTGAGAACGGTCCGATGGAATTCTATACGAATATCCAAGGAACGAGAATTAAAATCACCCCACAGTTGATTGGTGAGGTTTTGGGAATGGAAGCAAGCGGAAGAGGAGCTCACTATCTGAAAGGAGTGGATTTGACAAATACTTTATGGTGTAAAGTTATTGAGGGGATTTGTCTCGAGGGAACTCAATCAACGAACAAATCAGTTCGATCCAAAGAACTTCGTCTGGAATATCGCTTCCTGAACTTCATCACTTGCTACAATATACTTCCAAACATGCAGACGAAGGTTGTGAGATGGGAACGGTTGTTGTTCTTATATCTCATAGGACACCCGTCAGAAGCAAGGGCATTGAATGTCAACATACCATACATCATCTGGAACAGAATGACACGATATGTTGAGCATCCTCATCCTACCGAAAGAATTCCTTTTCCATTGATCATAATGAGGATCTTACAGAAATTTCAAGTTGACATCACCTCGGCGACGTATCATCAATGTTTGAACATGATAGATGAGTCCACAATTGTCAAATCTCTTCACAAGCTGCCTCATGTCACTCAAGCTTCTGCATTTGGAAAGAAGCCTGACACGGATGCATCACCATCTCATCAAGCACCTGGCACAGATGATGAAGCATCATTGACTTCAATTTTCAAGTTGCAGCAACGACTATCCGTTCAGCAGGAACGAATGTTGAAGGAACAACAAAGGTTGCGAATGAACTGGAGCTAACCACAGCAGCTCACATCACCATCACGAAGAAAATAAACTCAATGGACAAGCGGATGCGAAAGATTATGTCCAAGATTGGTTGCATGAGTTCAGACTTTTCAGATTCTGATAACTAACTTTGTCTTTTTGTGCAGGATTTATTTCTCGATAACTGAATTTGGATTAGTTTAGTTGATTCTTTTAGTCTAGTTTAACTCTCAGTTTGTGCATATTCTTAGGTTAATTCTCTTTTTGTGCATATTGTTAGAAACTTATGAACTTTTTGTTTACTCTCCTTACATATTGTAGCTCATGCTACATTTTTGGCTTTATTTGTGACAAAAAGGGGGAGAGAGAGAGTGAGAGTTGAAGAGTTATAAACTCTGAACAATGAACAATGAACTCTGAACAATGACTGTGAATGAATCAAGGAATGAATCAAGGTAAGTATGAATCTCAACTCAACTTGGGTTTTCTTTTGTGATTGTGACATGCTTCTATACTAACTATTTGACTAACTATTTGGGCATGTAATATGACTAACAAGTTGATGTTGGACTAACATACTTTGACATTTGGTTTTCAACTGCTTAGAAGATATGTTGGTTTTAACTATGTTCTTTCACATATCTGATTCTTTCAAATGTCATGATGAGATCAAACTCTATCTCTGCATTTGGTTTTGTATGTTTCAATTCTTGAGGTATCTAACGATTTTGTTTGTCAAGAATGTTTTCTGTGTGCAGAGGTTACAGATGTCTAAGTCTAGAGTCTGTCTTAGGAGTTTATCTCATGTTTTTAATTTCTGGAACTCTTTTGTAAATTTTTGTTGTATGGTGATAGCAACAAAAATATCTTTTTGAATTTTCTTTGTGGATCTGTGTTTTGTCACGAAACCGCCAAAGGGGGAGATTGTTACGGAATTTGAGTTGGCGTATTTCGTGAATAGTTTAAGTCTTGAAGATTGAAGATGAAGAAACTTTGGATCATATACCTCAATCTCAAGAAAGAAGAATTCAAAAGGATCAGGTACGTTTAACTAAATAATTTTGATGATCCGAATACTTCTTATAGTGTAGAAACACCTGGAAGAGGTTTTAATTGCATATTCATCAAAAACTGGACATGGGACATGTTCAGGATCCGGATCGTGTCTTTCAATCCGGATCCCGAAGGGTGTTCGTTCATACACTAGTTCAATCCGGATCATGGCATTTGATGATCCGGATCCCGAACATGAGTTTTACCTGTTGGCTTGAACGATCCGGATCAGGAATCTCAATCCGGATCCCGAACACATTGTTCTGGTAAAACTGTATGAACGATCCGGATCGTAGATTATGATCCGGATCCCGAACAGGCGGTTTTCTGGAAATTGCTCTCTACGCGTCTGCGATCCGGATCGTGACTTGCGCAATCCGGATCGCCGTCGGTAAAACTTTCCAGAAAAGTTTGTTTTTGATCCGAATATTCTTCCTAGGGTTTCTAACCTATAAATAGCCCTTCCTTTTCATTTCTAGGGCAATCCACAATCGGAAAAAGAGCCGTCATTTTCAAATATCATTTTATACGGCCTTAGATCCACATATAGAGAAGAACGGAAATCATTAGATCTATTTAATGGTTCTTCATCTATATTGATTAGTTTGATTCTAGGTTTTCATACTCATATCTTGAGTTGAATCAAACTAATGAATACTTAGATGGTATTTCCGATCTACTCTTGATCTAAGTATTCGGCGGATCATCACCACCCAAACAAACAACGATTTACCCCAAAATCGGCGCGTGGACTCGCGTGGCCTTGTGGATTCAAGGTGTTATCGCTTTCGTGGATTCGGAGCGAGGTGCGTTCGTGGATTCGAAGCGTACCATTGGGTGAAGACCGTGGATTCGGTCGGACGTCGTGGACTCGACGTTGGACGCTGTGGATTCAGCGTTGGGCGCGGATCGTGGATTCGAGAAGCGTCGTGGAGCGAGCGGGAAGATCGACTAGGGGCGTATGGTAAAAGGTTGAGTCGTCTGTGAGTACGTTATATCACCTTGTACGTGTGTTAACTCTAGTGGATTTCGCCGTGTTATCGGTCCCGTGGTTTTTTACTCCGGCTTGGAGTTTTCCACGTAAAAATCTTGTGTGTTCTTTTATTTTTCCGCATTGGGTTTTATCGCACAAAGATTTTTGAGTGTTTATTGTTTACACCTATTCACCCCCCTCTAGGTGTTTTTTCCCCTATTAGATCCTTATTTAACCTAAACCCTACAATTCCACAATCGCTAAGGAAGGCATCACTAAGACTCGCAGATCTCTCTCCCAACACTAGAAATACTAGCATTGGCGCTGGTTTCAGTCTCATCATCCGATTGCCAAGCTCTCCTGACACTGCCCAGTCCAAGAAGCTCCTTACCTCAACCAATAACTGCCGGTCTCAACCATTCTCGCATAGCGTCCATTTTGGCCGGATTTCCACCACCGCCTCTTATGGCTAGACTAAGTGATCCAAGAAGATATGCTCTCGAAGCTAAAACTTGTACCACAACAACTTGGCATACAGCTTCTTCCTCACAGACCTTGTTACACCATCTACAAGTACTCCGCCAGCTCTAAACCATACAGAGATGGGGTAAAATCAAAATATCCAGAAGAATATCTCAAATAATTCTTCCAAGTGCAGCAAGAATACACAATTCCTCAAATCTTAAAGACGACAGGGCATTAGTCATTCCATCTGTCCTCACTGTACTCATAATGCCCCTACCGGGTCCTGAACACCATCTTGGCGAGATACACAACTATATGATCCCAAAAAGATACCTGCATCCTAAGCAGACCACTGTCGGGGTATAACTCCATCAAAAGGTCCTAAATAATATCCAGATCTGCCTGCGGTCACCCCACACAAGTACCCTCACTGTCGTGTGCCAACGACGTGGCACTAGATCGAACAGACCCTCGATCCATCAGATCCTGCGACTGCGCCATCAGCTCTGTCAGCTCTACAGGTGATATCCAATGAGGTGCTATCGGGGTTGGCGTGGTTCCCTGAACCACGTCAATCGCAATCTCAATCTCCCTAACCGGCGGCATCATTATCAGCTCCGGTGGAATCACACCCGGGATCTCACGATAACAAGGATATCCTTGCGTCCCGGTGCCGCCGTAAGCACCTCGCGCATTGTCGCTGCAACCTATGTGCTCTGACTGTCTCAATGAACAAGTCTCTAATGTCTGCTTGCAGAAGATCATAACCTTCTCTCTCCGCAGTCATACACCATGTGGCACTGTGCCAACCAATCCCACGCACTGGGTCAAACACTGACCAGGTACAAATACCAATAAGTCTGCCGATACCACTCGAGGTCTCAACTGCACTGGACATGATCCACAAACCTCCTCCACATGCACCACCAACAGGAACCTGTACCTCTAGTGCATGTGGTAACAAATCTGCCTCTAGTCCATGCAGGAATGCAATCTGCTCTAACTCCGACTGCTGTGATGAAATCACACCTGCGACGATCCGATCCACTGCCTTGGTGCCCCCCACCCAGGCAGCACAGTCTCAACCGCTCTGTAAAGTACCGAATTTTCGGCACATAAATAATGTAAATGAAAATAGTATAAAATACTATTGTTATGAAAATTAAGGAAGTAAAGAACATTTGGAAGCGTGTTGGGGCCCAAATCAGGATAAAATAAGGAGGTTTAAAATTTTGGCGGAGTTTTCACAGTGTCGGAAGATTCCGAGAAAAGTGCGGGAGCCCCGTAAATGTGTTTAAAGGCCTCAGAAAGAGTTTCGCGTTGATCGGATGCCGGGTAGTGAGTTCGGGCTCCGTGTGAGGTCCCGGAATTCCCAGCGTAGGGTTTGCTGGTTGTTCGGCAGCTTTCGGTGGCCTTTGGGCGTGATTGGACGCGTGTCGGGCCCAAGAAATGGAATTGTGGTGCAATTTGGGCACAAGCGTTGGAAACCGGGCTTAAAAAGAGATCGCGTGGGTCACTGGAGGACCCGTCGAGTGTTCAGAAGTGGTTTCGCGTGTCGTGGATGTCAAATTTGGCCCCCGGGCGGAGTTTGGATTGAAGATTTCCTCTCCGGGCACCTCCGGGGAATTTTAGAGTTGAAATTCGGCAAATCGGGCTTCAGAATTGGACCCGGTGCGGAAAACCGGATCAGTGGGCTATCCGGAGGCATTCGGCAAATTTTTGGATGAGAATTTGGAGAAACGGACATCGTTTTTAGACTCAGCGCGCGAAATCGCTAAGAATGGACTATTTAATTGTTGGATTTGGAGCCCGGTTGGCGTGCGCGTTTTTCGAGACAACGCGGCACGCAAAACGAGACGTTGTCGCGACACGAATCCCGAGGTGGACGGCACGGGGCTCGAGGTACGCGCAGCAGGAGCGTTAGGTGCGCAGGGAGGCGCGCCTCCTGCGCGGGCCACGCGGGGGCTGCCACGTGGCGGGCCCCCGTTGGCGCCCGCGCGGGCGCGGGGGCGCGCGCCCGTGTCACGGGCGCGTGTCCCACGCCTGGGGGCAGCGCGGTGTCACGCCGCGCATGCTGCGCCTGGGCTGCGTGGCCGCGTGGCGCGCAGGGGCGCGGCCACGTGGCCCGCCGCTTCGCTGCCTGGACCGGGTGCACCCGCATGGGTGCGGTGGACCAGCGGGTGCACCGTGGACCCATGCCTGTGGACCACTTTTTCTCCCTCCCTCCTTTTCTTCTTCTTCTTTCTCCCCCGCACCTCCATTTTTCTCCTCTTCCCTTTTCTTCTCCAACCGTGAGTGAGGGAGAGTGAGGGAGGAGGTTGGGAGGTGTTGCGGCGTGGCGTCGTGGGCCTCGTGGAGCGCGCGAGGCTTCCGATGGGGGCGTTTCGGCGGCGGCGGCGCGGTCGGGTAAGTCCCGCATTTTATTTTTGCGATACTTTTGCACAATTTTGGGGGCATTTTGTTGACCTTGGTTTAACCCCTCGCTCTCATCTGTGTTAGGGACCGTATTTTTGCTGCACCGTTTTGCGTGCGGACCCCGACGGTGTGCACCGTTTTGCGTGCGGGCTCCGTTTTGCGCGCGGGTTCTGACACCGTGCACCGTTTTGCGCGCGGATGCAGAAAATATGCGCAATTTTGGGCGTAAACCCGAAAAACATACACCGATTTGCGTGCAACGTGGAAAAAGCAACGTGCACCGTTTTACGTGCCAACCCGAGGTACGTGCTCCGATTTACGCGCTGATTGAATTGTTGTGCACCGTTTTGCGTGCAAAGTCTAATATTTTGCATTGATTTGCGTGCAGGACTAGAAAAATGTGCATCGTTTTGCGTGCAACCCTACAGTCGATCGTGCACCGTTTTGCGTGCAGATTTGAGGTACGTGCACCGTTTTGCGTGCAGGTTGAGTTGTCGCGCACCGTTTTTCGTGCCAACCCTAATATTTTGCATCGATTTGCGTGCAGGACTAGAAAAAATGTGCATCGTCTTGCGTGCAACCCTACAGTCGATCGTGCACTATTTTGCGTGCAGATTTGAGGTACGTGCACCGTTTTGCGTGCAGGTTGAGTTGACGCGCATCGTTTTGCGTGCCGATTGAAGTGGCGTGCATCGTTTTGCGTGTGGGTTTTTCTGACGCGCACCATTTTGCGTGCAGGTTTGGTGGACGTGCACCGTTTTGCGTGCGGACTCGAGGGAAGTGCGCCGTTTTGCGTGCAAGCTTGAGGAAAACAAGTGAAATAGCGCGGAGACCAATTGCAAGTGTCTACAAGCAATTGGGTACACTACAAGGTGGGGGATTCTGCCGAAATTGGGTGACCTCTCCCCTTGCTCCTTTGCTTTTTGACTCAGAAGCATGATAGTAGCCTGTTAGAGGCGTTAGGTAATTATGATTAAGATTTGCATGTTTAGAGGAATAAAGACAGATAATTAATTTGCATGTGTAAAAAGAATTAGGGGAAAAATGCGATTCTTGACTTATCTAAATTGATGATAATTGCATGCATAGATAATAAATAATATTTTTTTTATGATGGATATGAAAATAATTGCATGCGTAGAAATGAGTAATTATCTGATGACTGTGATCATGTTAGGGTACAACCCTAGGAATCATGTGACATAAGGGAACAGAACTTGTTGGTAGTAAGACTAGGAGAAAACCTAGCTTAGGGGTTTGACGAGTGACATCGAACTAGGAGTTTATCCTAGGATTGGACGAGTGGCATTGTCTTAGGAAATAACCTAAGGACACTGGATAGAGTGATCAACATAGAGTCAAGGAACTCTAGGATGAGTATGACATGGAACTTAGGTAAAGAGAACCTAAGGTGAACTAGTGATCAACATAGAGTCAAGGAACTCTAGGATGAGTATGACATGGAACTTAGGTAAAGGGAACCTAAGGTGATCAAGAGGAGTTTAAACTCACAGACAGGAAATTAGAGTCAGTGTAACTCTAAGTTAAAGGTGGAACAGAAAAATAGAGTTAAGTTAACTCTAGGATTCAGTAAGGAATCACGAAAATGAAAAAGTAGATCAAGTGTGGAGACATGAAAGGGGAAACAGAAAATTAGAGTCAGTGTAACTCTAAGTTAAAAGTGAAATTTGGAAATTAGAGTTAAGTTAACTCTAGGATTCAGTGAGGAATCAGGAAAGGGGGATGAGATCCCAAGGCTAAAGAATTAAACAGTTATAACCCTAGAAGGTCATAGGGTGTCTGGGCAAATGGACAATAACTTTAACTTCAATTTGAGTTAAAGAAAGGAAAGTGAAATGTTTAAGAGTCCAGGAGACTCTCTAGTTATCCTTATGGCGAGGCCTAGGGTAAGAGATAAATTGTTGTAAAAAGGCAAAATTAAAAGCAAGCTAAAAGTGGCTAAAAAGTATAAAGAAAATATAAATGGCGCCTTCGAATTTGAGACTCATCAAGTGGAGCAGGACTCTCTGGGCAGTGACCCGTCGGACGAGGTACTTTCGAATGGCTTAAAGTGAAAGCAAAGAGCTAAATGCTCAAAGAAAAGAGAAAGAGATTTGTCAGTGGCAAAAAGGGAGCTATAAGCTCGAATAAGAAAGAAAAGTCAGTATTCAAAGGCGAAGAGGC
The DNA here is from genome assembly GCA_029168755.2 of Tillandsia fasciculata. Taxonomy (NCBI): domain Eukaryota; kingdom Viridiplantae; phylum Streptophyta; class Magnoliopsida; order Poales; family Bromeliaceae; genus Tillandsia; species Tillandsia fasciculata. The sequence continues at coordinate 14,425 of JAQOTM010000933.1, read as the reverse complement.
TAAGAACTAAAGTAAAAAGAGAAAGAAAAAGAAAAGAAAAGAAAGAAAATATAAGATAAAACGGGCGTACCTTCGGGAGGAAACGTGACCCTTGTTGGAGGCGCAGGTGTATCCCGCTCCAGGGCAGTGACCCATCTGGCACGTTTCTCCCGTAGGACGGGGTAACACTTGCGGGTGTTATCGGCAACCGTAGAAATCTTATCTTATGGTAGCAGGACTACCGGGCTGGGGCCCGTTGGATAAGAATTTCTGAGGGTTAACTTGAACTAAAGCACCAGAATGTAAAGAAAAAGAGAAAAGTAGAGTGGCCAAGGTGGCCGGGTTAGTTTGACCCTGTATACAGCGGCATAGTGGCCGAGTTGGTGCTTAGCAGCCTAGTGTGGCTAGACAGAGTAGTGCTGGGTCGATGAGTATACACAGATAGTGTAGAGATGTGTTATATTGCATAGCCGCATTTTGATATTGAGGATTTTAGTCTCCTAGTACTATTATTATTGCTTCCATTGGACCAAGTGGTGTAGGACACTTTTTCTCGGTGGTTGAACCCACTGGGAACTCTGTCGGAGTTCTCACACCCCTTGGGTGACCCCCCCCCCCCCCCCCCCCCCCCACAGGTTCGGGTATGGATACAGTGGACGAGACGGTTCAGATGCAGACAGGGGCAAGGGCCCAGCAGCATAGAGACCTAGAGGGTCTAGCAGAGGTATCCCTTTTATATATTTCTTGAGTGAACTTTGTATGGTGAGGAATTTATGTAAAGGAATTGTAATAATTTTATTTGCAAGTCTAGAAATGTAAAGTGTAATAAGTTTAAGTTATGGTTCACTCTTGTATGCTTTCATTATCGCTTAAACTGTTTGTTTATTAAATGAAAGTTTCAAATTTATAGTGATTTTTAGTACTCTGATATTGAGCTTCCGCATATACTTGTTGTATGATTATAGATATTACCGTTCCTTTCGGGTAGTGAAAGGTCATACCCGATTGGCGGGTCTGTTGGCGTGCCCGAACCGTACAAATTGGCGGACTCGGGGCGTGACACGCTCAATGTAGGTGGTCGTCACTTAATCTGCCTGAAAATCAAGGCTATCCACAAAAGGAGCACAATTCTCCGCCTTTGCTCACACTGAGGCGAGGAATACGGTCCTCAGCAGACAATAAATCCACGCTACCGCTGCGCCACTCTGGTAACGATGCTGATGCTGCCACCGGGGTCCACCTGACCTCTGACATCTCAGAAAATCCATTATTGCAATCGTCATATGACAAAACACCATTGATTCATGCAATTTCTCATTCAATTATCCTTACTCAGCTCACCCCTCAAGCACATCTATTGTACCCCAAACACGAATGTTATCAATCACAAAGGGTAACCTTCCTTTGGGTAAGCTTTACATAATCCGTCCACAAGGATATCCACCATCCTGGAAGGGAAAACGAAAGTGCCTCTGCCAGCCGATCTGTCCCCCAACACTTAGCGCCAGGCGCCTCTATCCAGAATTCGCCTCTGGCGGCAGATCCCTATCCAAAGGAACTGCAATAGTACGCTCCATACACATTGCCTACTCCATCGAGGCATCCAAAATCCAAAATCCAAAATAGAGGGATCAGATAAACAAAAAGGGTATCCTGGCGCAATCCACTCCCAGTCACACATATCCTATGCGCCTCGTCCCTCAAAACTTGGAGCGCGCAGTTCAACAACTGCCTCAACTCCCTAGCACAGGGAGACTCTCAATTGATCACTCCATCACCACCAACCACGATTTTGCCTCCAAAGGCTCCAACTCAAATCCATGAATCGGGGTGGTTCGTCTGCCAAAACTGGCTCCATCCATCAATGATGTCCCACAACCCATCCACTATCAGCAATCCACCCCGCCTCGGTGCCGCGACACTAAACATTGGCACGGAGGGGGCTACTCGCCCCTTCGGCGCCACAGAAATCACTGCCGCTGAGGATACTGTAACCAGGTGGTCTCAGGAGAAAAACACTGTCGGGCTGCCCACTGCTCCGACAACTGTGTCTGTGGAGACCGTAAACCCCGTACAGTTTTCCGACTGAATCTACAGTTTAGAACACCTATTGTTGGTGTATCTGGCCCAAGGTGCATCAAAGAGGTGCTACTGTTGGACCTGGGATGTATCTTTTACTGGTTTGGCCTTCGGCTGTGGTTGCCGAAATTTCGGGAAGGATTTTGGCCAAACAGATGTTAGAATTGGATTCAGCACGGAAAAACACTTGAAAACGGCTATTTGTTTGCCAAATTTGGAGTCCGGATGACCAAAAACGGGCTACCGGAAGTTTTGGGGGAAAAACGGGTGCATGGGAGTGACCGTGGACCGGCCTGTGCCACGTGGCGGCTTTTTATTGGCCGGCCCACGCCGCTCGGTCCACGGGAAAGGCGCGCGGGTGCATGGACCGCGGGGCGGGCCACGTGGCACAGCGGGATTGGCGGGTGCACGTGGCTCGGTCCAAGGAAAAGTGCGGAGCGGCGCGTGGACCGGGCGCAGGACGCGTGGCGCCCGGGTATTGGCGGGCCTTTGTGCTCCCGGCCCACGGGGCCCTTCAGCGGTGAGCGGGGGCGGCGGAGCGGCCGACGCGTGGCATTGCGCCACGCGTCGCCACCCGCGTCGCCCCGCCGCTGTAGCAGGGGGGGCACGCGGCGCGCGCGCGGAGGCCCGCACGGCTGTCCCCTATTTTGGGGGTACGTGGCGGGCGTCCGGGCGCGTCGGACGGCGGCTGGTCCGACCCGGGCCACGCCGGATCCATCCCGGGTTAATGGATTTTATATTTGAACCCGTTAAGCCTTTAAAGGCTATTTAACTGTGGTTAACCCCCATTTTCACCCCTTTTCTGTGGGAATTTCGCAGTGGACCCTTAAGGAGAATTGTTCCTCTGCCAGAGCTCTATCCAACTGTAGCTTACCGGATTTTTGGTGGTGCACGGTTTCCGAGGTTGGCCATTTTCCGGCGCGGCGCGCTTTCGTTCTTTATAACCCGTTTTGCGTCTTCTCGGTGCGCAGACTCTCCCGGTTTCCTCCGACACCCGATTTCGACGATTTTTGCGCCGTTAGACTCACGACAGGTAGGACTCTTACTTTGATATTCAAAGTTTGCTCAGATTCTTTTCGGATTTTAGAGGTATTTGAGCTTTCTGTTGCCTCTTTTTCTTTGCGGATTTTTGGATAGCGACACAGTGTTTCGGCCATATCTTCGCGTACCGACATCGGATCGGGGTGATTCAAGAGGCTAAATTCATCTACTCTTCGCGAGGAATCCCCTGGTTTTTTCTCAGGATTTTAGGAGGTTGTCTCGAAGGTGAGAACCTTCCTTCTTCCCGAATGTTTATCTGGGGAAATTTCTACAGTTGTGTTGGAGGTTATTTTCTTGCCGGATTTATTTCTCAGCATAGAAAACTCGGATTTGAACGTGCAGGTAGTCGTTTCGAAGCTATCAACGCGTAGATCGCGGGCATATTTTATTCGGATTTTTTCTGAGGACTTCCAGCAGGTGACTTTTGCCCACCTTCGCAGCTGAATTAATGTATATTAAATCCGACAGTTTTGGGAGGATTATTGCATAACGACAGTTCGGTTTTTGTACCCAGGAGCAGTGTGGACTGTGCTGGACCCAGTGGACTCTGTGTAGCTGCCATCTTTGGTATTATCAGCTGTAGGACTTTTGACAGTGCGACTGATCAGGTGGGTGGCCTCGCTTTCAGGAATTACGATCTGTTCTCTAATTCTAGTTGTATAGGGTTATACATGTATGGTTTTATTTTCGGTGTAGCATGTTAGAGAGCATGAGTTGGGATTGTTTATGGGGTCAGTTGGCAGATATACCTTATCATGATTCTCCACACCTTTATTTATTGCTATTATTGGACTTGACCTAGCACCACTGTCATATGCAGCATGTTTAACCAGACTAATAGAAACCTTCAACCTGGGCTAGGTTACTCTATTGTTTTAGACACTCACACTATCATTATTGTTTCCTTTGAGACATAGATTCTGCCTCGCCCAGATAGAGGGGCCGAGGGGTCGGGTTGTTGTGGGGTGCATTGACACTCGTGTCGGGGGACCGAGTGGAGTTTGATAGTCAGTTTATTGATCAGAGTGTCTTTGGGAGTTGTCTGAGTGACAGTGGGTCTCGACTGTGTTGTGTTCCAGCCAGTGAGTGAGACAGGGTTCGTTGGTTACAGTCGATCTTGTTGATCGTGGATTTGGATTATAGCCTGCATGGGCCACATGGAGCTCGACATAGATGCGCAGATACTTTACTCGGTGGGGTCGCGCCCCTCGAGTGCCACTCCGGAGTTAGGCGGGTTACTTGCTATTGCGGTTTTGTCGATGCAGTCCCTCTGGCTGGGTCCTTTTTGGCAGCCACGGACACCCTACGTAAGGCCGCTCCTTCGGGACGTAACGGCAGTAGGTTGGCGCAGGTTTGACTGGACCCGATGTGGCAGTCATTGTAGATTGGGTGATTTGAGTTGAGAGTTAGTAGTGGTACCAGTCTTCTTCTGTTTCACCCCTTGAGCATCTAGTTAGAGGCATAGTAGCTGTAGAGTTACTTCATCAGCATTTCTTTCCAGTGTTGCATTTGTACTTTATGCCTCTAGTGGACTTAGTGGGCAGACCGTCGGTCTTGTTGGCGGCACCCACTGAGAACTACTTGGGATGTAGTTCTCACACCCGTCGTGGTGCATTTTCCCCCAGGGACCTCTACTCCTGTTCCTGCTGCACAGGTGGCTGATCCAGCTGATCGAGGTAAGGGAGTCGCGAGTTAGATCCCTACCAGGTGTCTCCTGAGAGTAGCTGTACCCTCACCTTTTGAGAGTTGTGTCGAGTGATCTTGTAGTGAGGATCGAGTTGTACTTTTTCTATTTTGGAGCGACTTATGTATTTATGTGAGGACTTGGTCTGTACTTATACCTAGAGTTGTTTTATTTCAGTTCAGTATTTTCGCTTCAGCTCTGATATCTGTATAGTATAGATGCTCATTTGCAGGTTAGACGCTACGTTTCTACGGGGCTTCCCGTAGGGATGGCGGATCTGTTGGCGGGCCCGGATCGCAGTTTCGATCCAGGGCGTGACGGGGTCGAACTGCGACCCGGCTCGCTAACAGATCCGCCATCTGTACGGAAACTGCCGTACAGACGAAGCGTCTAACCTGCAAAAAGAATCAACTACAGCTAAACAGATATCAGAGCTGAAAGTAAAACTACTGAAAAGCTAGAATCCAAAGACTGAACAAATGAAGATAATACAATATCCATCTCCCAAATATCATCATATGCCAAGTCCTCTAATATATATAACCCAAAAGGGAGATATCACCAATAAATACATCAGTATATCAGCTCTCAATACACAAATATCCTCACTACATCAGTCTCTCAAAGTGTAAAGTGAAAATACAACTCTATCCTCACTACAAGATCGCTCAACATGAACTCTCAAAATGTGAGGGGTACAGCTACTCTCAGAACGACATCTGGTAGGGGTCTAACTCGCGACTCCCTTATCTCGATTAGCAGGATCAGCAACCGTGCAGTAAGAACAGAAGTAGAGGTCCCTGGGGAAAAAGACACCACGACGGGTGTGAGAACTACATCCCACAGTAGTTCTCAGTGGGTGCCGCCAACAAGTCCAACGGTCTGCCCACTAAGTCTACTAGAGGCAAAAGTAGAAGATGCAATGCTGGAAAGAAAACTGGTAAAAATTCTACAGCTACTATGCCTCTAACTAGATGCTCAAGGTGAAACAGAAGGAAAACTGGTACCACTACTAACCCTCAGCTCAAATCACCCAATCTATACTGACTGCCACATCGGGTCCAGTCAAACCTGCGCCTACCTACTGCCGTTACGTCCACGGAGGAGCGGCCTTACGTAGGGTGTCCGTGTCTGCCAAACTGGCCAGCCAGAGGGACTGCGTCGACACAATCGCAATAGCAAGTAACCCGCCTAGCTCCGGAGTGGCACTCGAGGGGCGCGACCCCACCGAGTAAAGTATCTGCGCATCTATGTCGAGCTCAATGTGGCCCATGCAGGCTATAATCCAAATCCACGATCAACAAGATCGACTGTAATCAAAAGAACCCTGTCACACTCACTGGCTGGAACACAACACAGCCGAGACCCCCTGTCTCACTCACTGGCTGGAACACAACACAGCCGAGACCCCCTGTCCCTCAGACAGTAATCAAAAGACACTCTGATCAATAACCCACTATCTGACTCCACCCGGTTCCCCGACACGAGTGTGAATGCAACCCACCAATGACCCGACCCCTCAGCCCCCTATCTAGGCGGAGAAGAAACTAAATCCAGATGAAATAGTGATGATAGTGGAAGTGTCTAAAGCAATAAAGTAACCTAGCCCAAGTTGGAGTTTTCTACTAGTCTGGTTGAACATGCTGCATATGACAGTGGTGCTAGGTCAAGTCCAAAGATAGCGATAAATAAGAATGTGGGGGAAAAATAATAAGCAACACATGCTAAACTGAATAGCCAAATAATCTCAACTCATGCTCTCTAACATGCTATACCGGAGGTAAAACAACACATGTATATCCCTATACAGCTAGAATTAGTGTACAGATCGTAAATCCTGAAAGCGAGGCCACCCACCTGACCAGTCGAACTGTCAAAAATCCCACAGCTGATAATACCAGAAATAGCAGCTACACAGAGACCAATGGGTCCAGCACAGTCCACACTGCTCCTGGGTACAAAAACAGAGCTGTCGTTACACTTACATTCCCCCAAAACTGCCAGAATTAATAGACAGAATTTCAGCTGCGAAGATGGGCAAAAATCACCTGCTGAAAGTCCTCGGAAAAATCCGAATAAAATATCTCTGCGATCTACGCGTCGATAGCTTCGAAACGAATACCTGCACGCCCAAATCCGAGTTTCCTACGCTGAGATATAAATCCGGCAAGAGAACACCTCATTCATAACTGTACAAATTTCCACAGATAAGAACTCGGAAAGAAGAAAGATTCTCACCTTCGAAGAAACCTCAGAAAATTCTGAGAAAAATCCAGGAGATTCCTCGCGAGGAGTAGATGAATTTTGCCTTTTGAATCACCTCGATCCGATATCGGTACGCGAAGTTATGGCCGAAACACCGCGGCGCTGTCCAAACATGCAATGAAACAAGGGCTCCAAAGATGATGAATTTCACCTGATTTGTAGCAAGAATTAGCCTTTCCCTTCAATATGAAAAATGTAGGTCTCCGAGTCCTGGTGAATTCCTCGCAAAAATCATCTTAAAATTCCACTTCTTCAATCCTAGGGAGCAAAAACACTGAGCATTGCTCAAAACCACATCCAAAATCTCAGCTGCACACCACAATCTCAAAGATGGCTCAATTTACCTAACTTAGAGTCCAAATTGGAAATTCCACAAAATACGAAAGTTGGAACTCTGTAAGTCCTGGAAATTTACCAACAAAAATCAACTTAAAATTCCATTTATACATCCCAGGGGAGTAAAAACACTAATCTCTGCTCGAAATCCTCCACAGAAAATAAGAGTCACAAAGATAGCTAAATTTACCTGGTTTAGAGCTCCAATTAGGTCTCCTATTCAATACCAAAGTTGTAGATCATGAAGTTGTGAAGAGAACCACGCAAGAATCATCCCAAAATTCCATTTCTACAATCCTGGAGACCTCCTGGAAGAAAATGCGACGAAGTTGAATCCAAAACCAGCAACTTCAAGCTCCCTTCAAAAATGCTAAAAGATGGTATTTTCCCTTGATCAATTCTGGAGAAGGAGAAAACCTCTTAGGAGAGGGTTTAATGCAAAATTCCATTTTTTTACAGCTCTCAAAAAGCCCTCCATTTGATCAAGAACCAGCCAAAACCATCAAAAATAACTCAAAACAACTCCTCTTCACACACCGGATCCTCGGACCCGATCCCGTGCGAGGCGGGTCGGACCGCATTCGTCCGACCGGCCAGGTGGCGCGAGGAGAACGCGCCAGCGCACCCTGCCCACGCGCGGGCGCGCGCCACGCGCACACGCGCATGCGCGGTGCATGGCCGCCGGTGCACCGCGCGTGCACCGGGGCCCCGCCCGGCCTCGCGGACCGGGTGCAGCGCGGCCGTGGACCGCGCTGCACCGGGGGTCCACCCCCGTGCGCCAGCCGCTCCGCGGCGCCCCTGCACCGGGCGCACGCCCTCCCCCGTGCACCGCGGTGCACCAACCGGTGCACGGGCCGTGCGCCGGCCGCCGCGAGCCCGGTCCACCACTCCCAGCAACACCAAAACTCCTATTTAAGCCCCGAAAAATCAGAAAAAGCATATTTCGCACTGTTTTTCGCCCTGAGTCTATTTTTCTCGTCCATTTGGCGAACCGAGGCTTCCGACACACCGAAAAAGCATACACAAAGCTCTCCAACACATAACTGTACAACCACCGCACTTCCGCACATCCCTGTTATGCGGTTTTTAGCACTGGATTCGATTTCTGCGTCCTCTTCGCGCACCGGTGACTCTAACACACCCAAAATATGCCGACGAGCTACCAATCCACTAGTAACCCAACTCACAAGGATTTCGGGTCTTCCAATTACCCATGCGATCCCTTTCTAAACCCGAAGTCCACCACTTGTGTCCAAATTGCGCGCAAACGCCACCGAAACACCACGCAGGCCTCCAGTGATGCAACTGAATTCCAAATTGCATCGCAGATCCCTATCTCGGGCCCGACAAGCGCACAAACACTCCCAACGGCCACTAAAAGCTGCCCCAACAACCAGCAACCCTACGCGGTTTTCCGGGACCTCACATCCTCCCCCACTAAAAGAAAGTTTCGTCCCCGAAACTAGATCAAGACCATCAGGAGTCACAAATGCCACGGGTAGGTATCCATCAATACGCCTCCAGCTCTCAAAACACCACTCACTCCCCGTGATTACTCCGCAACAACAACAACAAGTACGGTATGGCCCGATGTGCAATTCTCTCATCTCTCGAGCCAGAAATTGCAACGGGCGTCCCTCGTACCCAACAATCACAGATCTCAAAAGGGCAAGTCAATCACGGGTGAGGAAAAACACATCACCCCTGAGCTGAGACGTGAAAAACCAAAAACTCCAATACAAGGCTGGGGGGGGAAACTGAAATAACCACTAGTGCAACACGCACCAGACCACAACAAGTAGGGGTCCTCACTCTGTGTCTCACAAATCCTGTCCAACAGAGTGGGCTGCAAGACCAAGGGCATGAGTCTAGCAGAGACCTCAGGGGATACTACCTCAGATTGTGGACGCCTCAACTGCTCCACAAGCGATGCCTGCTGAGTGAGCAACATGCTCAAGCTCTGCGCTGACCTCCTATTCCAAGCGTCTGCTACAACATTGACTTTGCCGGGATGATAAAGGATGCTCACATCCTAGTCCTTTAATAGCTCCAACCACCGGCGTAGCCTCAAGTTCAGCTCCTTTTGGATAAACAAATACTTTAAGCTCTGCTGGTCCGTGTAAATCTCACAGTGCTCCCCGTAGAGATAATGCCGCCATAACTTCAGTGCCAACACCACAGCTGTAAGCCCCAAATCATGAGTAGGGTAATTCTTCTCATAATCCTTTAATTGCCGTGAAGCATAAGCAATTATCCTACCATACAGCAACAGGACACAACCCAAGCCACCGTGAGAGGCGTCACTATAAATCACGAATCCAACGCCCAACAGGTAGTGCTAGAACTGGTGCCAAAATCAATCTTCGTCGGGTCCACTGCCACTCCTGCGGCTGATATAACGTGGCCTAGAAAAGCAACCTCCCGAAGCCAAAAGTCACACTTTTTAAGCTTGGCATACAGCGTCCTCTCTCGCAGGATCTGTAGCACTATCCTTAAATGCTCTTCATGCTCCATATCACTTCGGGAGTAGAACAAAATGTCGTCAATGAATACGACGACAAACCGATCCAAGTACGGCTGAAACACCCGGTTCGTCATATCCATAAATGTAGCAGGGGCATTAATTAAACCAAAAGGCATAACCGTAAACTCATAATGCCCGTACCGGGTTCTAAAAGCCATCCCAACCTCGCGGTCAAAATCCGAACCATCAACGACAATCCGCGTAAATCCCACTCAAGACGCCAAAAGTTGTAGTCTCCACTGGTGCCACAGGGCAGAAACTACAAACTGAAGCTGAATCATAACCTATCACAGTAGAGCACAGAAATGCTAAGAAATCAAAACTGCTAGCCCAGCAGGCATGGCCTACGCCCAGGTATATCAATCAAAATTGAAAATCAAGAGCATACTAAAAGGCCCTATTGTGGGATCCAAGCTGCCTGCAAAACAGCGGTTCGTCCTGCCTCACAACTCATAGGGTGGAACTGATAAAGTGCGGACCGAAGATCAACCCACGGTACTCCACAGCCACTAAGGGAGGCATCACTTTAACTCGCAAATCCATCTCCCAACACTAGAATACTAACATTGGCGCTGGTATTAGTCTCATTATCCATTGGCCATGCTCTTCCGGCACTGCCGGGTCTAAGAAGCTCCTCACCTCAAGAATGAATGTTGGTCTCCGCCAACCTTAAATCGCGTCCATTAGGTTGGGTTCCCTCGCCGCCCCAACGGCTAGAATAAGGTGATCCAAGGAGGCATGCACTTGGAGCTAAAACTCATACCTCAATAACTTGGCCTACAGCTTCATCCACACAGGTATGGTAGCCTATCCACAAGTGCTCCTCGTCGCTCAAGGAATAAATCAAATATCCCTGGAGAATGCCACTCCCAACCGTCCAGGTACAACCGGAACACACACCTCCCAAATCACAAAGACAACAGGGCATTAATTATTCCATTGGCCTCACTAAGCTCTTCTAATGCCCTTGCCGTGTTCCGAACGCCATCTAGGCGAACTCATCGGCTGTCAGATTCCAAGTAGGGGCTCACATCATACCCCAACTGCCGGGATATAACTCCCTCAAAAGGTTCTAGATACCACCCGGTCCTGTCTACACTCGGACCATAAAAGGACCCTCACAGTCGTGTATCTACAACGTGGCATCACCCCCGTGTACCACCGGCATGGCACTAGGTCCATTAGACCCCTCGATCCATCAGATCCTGCAACTGCACCATCAGTCCTCTCAACTCCACGGGCGATATCCATTGAGGTGCTGTCGAGGGTGGCGCGGTTCCCCGAACCACGTCAAACGCAATCCCTATCTCCCTTACCGGCGGCATTAACCATAGCTCAAATGAAATCACACCCGGGATCTCATGGGCAACCAAGATATCCCTGAGTCCCAGTGCCGCCGTAAGCACCTTTCTCACTGTCGCTAAACCTGTGTGTTCTATGTCAACCAATCCCCAAGCGGTGGGTCAAAACACCGAACTGCCACAGTTTCCAACAAGTCTGCCGATACTACTCACGGCCTCAGCTGCATTGGACATAATTCACAGGCCTCCTCCACCTGCACAATACCAACAAAAATCTGTACCTCTAGTGCACGTGGTAATAAATCTACCTCCGTCCAGACAGGAACGCCAAATCAAACACTCAACTCAAACTGCTATAAAGAAATCATGCCAGCGACAACCTGGTCTGCTGCCGTAGCGCCCTCCCACCGGCGGTACAGACTCATCCGCTCGATGTAGTTGTCGTCGCTCAGTCTGCCCCGACGTCGTGGCCCTATCTGCCTGAAAATGTCCCGACGGTCTACACAAAAAACATCGCCCCAGCCCATGGTCACACTGCGGCGCAGAATGCGGCCCACCACAAAAGACACCATCAACCCGCTGCTGCTGCTGACACATCAGCTATGGAGAACCTCCTGGTCTCTAACTCCTCTGAGACTCACGACCCTCAGACTGGGATCATGACAGCCCCGGGGGTCCCAATTTACTCGACTGTCCAAACTCAGGCGGCACTGGACGCCTACCCCGGGAGCTGGTCCCTGGCGCTCCGTCTCTCTCTGACACGATCACAGATCCGCGGTCAACCCATCGAGCATGCTCAATGCTGGATCTAACATCGGCACTCGCCGAAAATGCACCAAGTGATGGATATCCTGGCGCAGTCCTCTCCCAGTCTCACACATCCTGGCGCCTCGCCCCACGAACCTGGAGCGCGCAGTTCAACAACTGCCCAAAAACTCTCTAGCACAGGGAGGCTCTTAATTGATCACTCCATCACCACCAACCACGACTCTGCCTCCAATGGCTCCAACTCAATCTTATGAGTCGGGGTGGGTCAACCGCCAAATCTGGCTCAATAGATCAATCCTCAACCACAGCTCCTCTACCGTCACTCTCCACCCTGCCTCGGTGCCTCGGCACTAAACGTTGGCACGGAGGGGGTTACTCAGTGCTCCGACCACTGTGTCACCAAGACCCGCTGCTCACTCTGCCGCTAATAAGCCTTTGAAAATCCTGTCATCTGGGTCTGAAATTCTCTGACCTCAATCCAAGTATCCGGCCCAAAACCAACCGCTCGAGCTCAACTGCTATGACAGGATGCACGCGGGTCAACACCCAGCGTCGGGGAGACACCGCTCGCCACGACGAAACCACAAAACAGAACACAAAAGCATTCGACCCAATCCAGCGAAAGTCTAAAGCATGTCACCCGTTCCACAGCATTATGTTGTCTGCAGCCAACATAATCACTTAGGAGAATAAACATGCCGATCACTCCTCCCGTCCCTTGGGAGGGGTATAAAACTCAATCAGGACTCTCGCTAAAAGTCACGACTCTCACGTAAGTCATACTAGGGTCCAGCCACAAGCCTAGGGTTTCTAAGTCCACCATGACCTACAACCTAGGCTCTGATACCACTCTAATCTGTCACGCCCCGGGGTCGAACTGCGACCCGGCTCGCTAACAGATCCGCCATCTGTACGGAAACTGCCGTACAGACGAAGCGTCTAACCTGCAAAAAGAATCAACTACAGCTAAACAGATATCAGAGCTGAAAGTAAAACTACTGAAAAGCTAGAATCCAAAGATTGAACAAATGAAGATAATACAATATCCATCTCCCAAATATCATCATATGCCAAGTCCTCTAATATATATAACCCAAAAGGGAGATATCACCAATAAATACATCAGTATATCAGCTCTCAATACACAAATATCCTCACTACATCAGTCTCTCAAAGTGTAAAGTGAAAATACAACTCTATCCTCACTACAAGATCGCTCAACATGAACTCTCAAAATGTGAGGGGTACAGCTACTCTCAGAACGACATCTGGTAGGGGTCTAACTCGCGACTCCCTTATCTCGATTAGCAGGATCAGCAACCGTGCAGTAAGAACAGAAGTAGAGGTCCCTGGGGAAAAAGACACCACGACGGGTGTGAGAACTACATCCCACAGTAGTTCTCAGTGGGTGCCGCCAACAAGTCCAACGGTCTGCCCACTAAGTCTACTAGAGGCAAAAGTAGAAGATGCAATGCTGGAAAGAAAACTGGTAAAAATTCTACAGCTACTATGCCTCTAACTAGATGCTCAAGGTGAAACAGAAGGAAAACTGGTACCACTACTAACCCTCAGCTCAAATCACCCAATCTATACTGACTGCCACATCGGGTCCAGTCAAACCTGCGCCTACCTACTGCCGTTACGTCCACGGAGGAGCGGCCTTACGTAGGGTGTCCGTGTCTGCCAAACTGGCCAGCCAGAGGGACTGCGTCGACACAATCGCAATAGCAAGTAACCCGCCTAGCTCCGGAGTGGCACTCGAGGGGCGCGACCCCACCGAGTAAAGTATCTGCGCATCTATGTCGAGCTCAATGTGGCCCATTCAGCTCTGATATCTGTATAGTATAGATGCTCATTTGCAGGTTAGACGCTACGTTTCTACGGGGCTTCCGTAGGGACGGCGGATCTGTTGGCGGGCCCGGATCGCATTTCGATCCGGGCGTGACAGATTAGAGTGGTATCAGAGCCTAGGTTGTAGGTCAGTGAGGACTTAAAAACCCTAGGCTTGTGGTTGGACCCTAGGATGACTTACGTGAGAGTCGTAACTCTGTTGCGAGAGTCTTGATTGGGTTTTATACTCCCCAGTGGATGGGGTGAGAGACTGACATATCTTCCTTCCGTGGCGACTATGTTGGCTGCAGACAACATAGTGCTATCGGGAAGGGAGATATGCCTGAGGACTTTCGCGAGATTGGGTCGAGTGTGATTTGGAGGTTCTGACTGTTCTTTTCTTCCTTCTCAGGGAAGTGATGCCTCCGCGACGCGGGATGTCTACGCGTTCGCAGCCTTCTTCCTTGGTGCCTGAGCAGGAGGGCTCGGGACCAGGACGTCAGGATGAGGTACAGGAGCTCCGAGCTCAGATGGCACAGATGTCGGAGGTTATCCAGCGCCAGGAGGAGACCTCTCATCGTCAGGAGGAAGCCTTGGGCAGGATGATGGCTTTGTTAG